>JALIZH010012572.1:0-198118 GCA_030522465.1 Rhipicephalus appendiculatus | reverse complement strand
GGACGAACAGACAGACGGACGGACAGACGCACGGACGGACAAACGGACGGATGGACGGACAGATGGACGGACGGATGGACAGACAGACGGACGGACGGACGGACGGACGGACGGACACCGGACGGACGTGAGCATGAGACAATAAAGGATTTCCCCTTAATATCAGCTGATATCAGCGCCTGAATAATATAGAAGTAAAAGGAGTACCGGTTGGAGACGATCCAGTGCTCGCAAAGAAAAAATTGGCCGCGTATCTGCGTGCTTCGCTGCAAATGTCGTCGAAAGACGATAGTCTTGTGCCGGCCGTACTCCTATGTTTTGCCTTGCCTCAGACAGCGCCTACTATACGTTGAATTGGCCGCATCTGGCTGGCATTGATTATATATAGGCGGTGCTGCGCGAGATATGGACGCCATCGAAAAACAGAGCAGGCGCTGCGTGAGATATGGACGCCATCTGTCGCGCTATCGGGAAACATCGGCTTCGGAACTTATGCTGCCAGGTGGCAGCACCATGGCGTCGTAGTGAAATCGATGGGCAAAGGGGTTTTTTGTGCACTGCGTCTCGCTTCTTTGAGCACTAGGATCTTTAGAATTACGTATCTGTAGATTTTGCAATAAAAGGAACACACTATATAATGCCTAGATAATGATGTAGTGCCTCAGATATGCGTAATATTTATTTTTTATTCGACCACGCTGAAAGTATGATCGCGTACACCAGTTCAAGTTTGGTGGCCTTTAGGCATGGAGTTAAACTTTGGCCGGGTGGCTGAATCGTGTGACGTGCCGACAAACAGAGAAACAGACAGACCAAAATTTCTCCAGTTAAGTATCCGAAGAAAGACTATCGGCTTTAAAAAATTGGTGAAAGTGTGGGCGAGGCTGTAGACGCAGCTGATCTCGACACATGTCACTGGGTACGTAGCTCAAAGCAGTGTGCGCAAAGCATTGTTGCTCGTTTTGTGCGATGGAGCAAACGAAATGCGTTCTTGTCAAAATGCAGAAAACAAAAGATAAACAGCACAGTGCTTGGAAGTTGGGCGAAGACGCCTATTTACGTAAACGAGAACCTCACACAGGCTAATAAAGCGCTGCTTTCAGCCGTAATCCACAAAAAGAAAGCTGCCAACTGGAAATTTGTCTGGACGAACAGCGGCAAAATTTGTATGCATATATATATATATATATATATATATATATATATATATATATATATATATATATATATATATATATATATATTGTAATGATGACAGAGCGGCGCTTGGGCACGGGCGCATGCTCGGCTAGGGAAGACAATATAGAACAGCCGGCCCGTAGCAAGGGTGCTGTCTCTGTGTCTCGCTTATTCTCTACAATATATATATATATATATATATATATATATATATATATATATATATATATATATATATATGTGTGTGTGTGTGTGTGTGTATAGGTATCAGTAAATATCAAGTGCTTTCCTTGTGTTTCTTTTCTTTATTGGTTTTTTCTTACGTAATTACGTATATGCTTACGTTCGTATCTTCATCTCTGTCTACTGTTGTAATTTATATGTTCAGCGCTGCATATTACCGTTTTAAATGCGAAGCATTTCTTAGCGAACTTCGGCGACTTTGAGCGTATCTATCTATCTATCTATCTAGCCGCCTACGACTTTGTGCTCTCCTGGCCGTATCGTTAATGGGATTTTTACCAAATTTGGTATGGCATAACATGACTGTATGACGAACATAAATGGCTGGTCATATCATGAAAATCATGACTAACTTGTCATGAAAAGTATGATTTACATGCCATGCTCATGGCGCGCTCGCGGCCGTTTCGTTAGCTTGATATACATCAAATTTGCGATTGAGTGACGTGACTGTATGACGAACATAAATGACACGTGGTAACATGCAAATAATGACGTGCATGTCATGAACAACATGATTTACATGCCACGCTCATGGCGCGCTCACGGCCGTTTCGTTAGCTTGATATACACCATACTTGGCATTGAGTGACGTGACTGTATGACGAACATAAATGACAAGTGGTAATATGGAAATCATGACATGTCATGTGCAACATGACTTGCATGCCACGCTCATGACACTCTCGTGGCCGTTTCGCTAGCTTGATATACACCAAGTTTGGTATTGAGGGACGTGACTGTATGACGAGCATAAATGACAGGTGGTAATATGGAAATCATGACCTGCATGTCATATACAACATGATTTACATGCCACGCTCATGGCGCGCTGACGGCCGTTTCGCTAGCTTGATATAGACCAAATTTGGTATTGCGTGACGTGACGGTATGACGAACATAAATGCCAACTAGTAATATGAAAATGATGACATGTCATGTGCAACATGACTTGCATGCCAAACTCATGGTAATCCCGTGGCCGTTTCGCTAGCTTGATATACACCAAATCTGGTATTCAGCGACGTGATTGTATGACGAGGATAAATGACAAGTCGTAATATGCAAATCATAACATGTCGTGTGCAACATGACTTGCATGCCACGCTCATGACACTCTTGTGGCCGTTTCGCCAGCTTGATATACACCAAATTTTAAGGTGAAAGCCTTTAATGCCTCATGCTCACGTCCACCCGTCCGTCCGGTCGTCCTTCCTGTCGTCCTTCCGGTCGTCCTTCCGGTCGTCCTTCCGTCCGTCCGTCCGTCCCTCCAACCGTGCCCTGGCACAGTGCCAGGTGGGCGCCGGGGCGCGCAAACGGACGCGGGTTGCGTTGGACTCCACAGAGCTCGCGTTTTGCTTGCGTAGCGTCGCTGTGCCCAGCGTCTCTAATCATGCAAGGAGGGAGACGCGCGCATCGTGTTCCATTCTCACCGACCCCGTTTCAGTGTGCACAGGCGTTCGAGGAACACACTTTGGAATTGACAAAGTGTTTGTCAATTTATACGCTGGAACGCGGACGTCGTCTGCACGATGTGCAGAGCGCGAGAATACGAACGCATGCGAAACGGAGGAAGATTGGTCGCGCGTCTCGCTGCGATTCGAGGTAAAAAATTAAGCGAACCTAAGGGCCAGGTGGTAACATGAAAATCTTGGCATGCATGTCATCTACAACGCCATTTACATGCGACGCTCATGTTGCGCTTGCGTCCAGTTCGCCAGCTTTATATACACCAAAATTTGTATTGCGTGACGTGAATTTGTGACGAACACAAATGACAGGCCCTACCATGTAAATAATGACATGCATATTATGTACAGCATGATTTGCCCCTTGCTGGCTGCTTCGCCTCACATCGATTCCCACAGTGCGTGGGATCTGCCGGTTTTTTATATATTAGATTTTTCCTTTTTTTTCTTTCACGTTTTTTTCTGTTTATTTGTGTATTGCTACCTATCAGCATTTCTCTTTTTTTCATATATCATGGTCTATGTTTTGAAGAAAATAGTAGCACAATAACTATGCGAGCGTAATGGTGTGTAATTTTTTCTGTTTTCCTGATGAATTGTATCGCAAATGTGATTTTATGTGTTTTTCGTTCAGTGTCAATGAACTACCATTATATAATGTAATATGGTGTATTAACATGTTTGCGGGGGCAGGGGCCCCTGTCAGGCGTTGCTCGCCTTTAGCTCCTGTACCTTTCTTGAAAAAGTATTCAAGATGAAATAAAGCTTTATTCATATAAAACGAACAAATAATAGCCAAGGAGAGCATAGCGGTCGTTATTCATTGTTTCTATTCGAAGCGTAATAGTTATGAGATAAAAGGCAATGAAAGTGGTAAAAAGTACCAGCAAGAGGTCGATACCGAATCCACAGCATTCTTATTAAGCTTGCGGTGATTTTTTCAGAGATAGAGTGAGAAAACTCATTTGTGGAAGGATAAGAGATCTATCTCAAATAACTTAGGTGGCAGCCGTTTCCACGTTGACTGTTTTATGTTGCCTTTGTATGTTTGAAACTGGGAGCGATAGCAGACGCCACTCTTAGACATGAAGGACAACGTGAATGGGTTCCTAGATTCAGTACCTTTCTTTCGCACACACTTCGATTGATTGCGACTGAGTTCAGCGCATCGTCCCGTCGTCACTTGCTTCGTCCGTGTTTTTTGTGCGCTACAAGTTTGTTCATGATTGCAATAAGTAAGCTTCTGTGCGAAATGGCGGTGATCATAAGACGAAGTTATTCTGCAGGTATTATTTAAAGAGGATCAGCAACGTCTACTCAAGTAATCATCGAATGACCAGGAGCAGGGCCAGGAGATGATTGCTGCATAAATATTTTCCAAGAAGCACTGCTGAAGTTCATCAAGTACAAACGGAAACAAAGGGATTTCTCGAGGACTGAGAGAGGCAGCAACATGCGCCAGCGTGCGTCATGGCGTAAGGTTTCAGTTGACCGCTGGCACGGGGTGGAGACCTGTGGCGGCCGCGACAACTGCGCAGCACAAGGAGTGCTTTTGTTCGGCGGATGTATACGCCTATGGGTGGCGCAGTGGGCGAGTCAATATGGCGCCAGCAGTGTGTAATGCTGCCCTTGGGCGCATGCGGGTCCTCCCGATTTCTCGGCTTATTGGTTGAAGACGACTCCGGCCTCTCCGCAGCCGATGTCGCTAAGCGATATCATGCACCGATATGTGCTTCAGAAAGGCGGATACAATGCCTTCTTGAAGGAGAAGTTGTGAACGTCAAACGGATTATTTGTTGCGGTGCCGAGGCCCTCAAACTTCGTTTCTCATCTTCATTTAGTGTAGTATATTTAAAGGGATCCTGAACGACTTACTCGCGTAATAAAATAACCTCAGCATTGGGGTTTCTCGCCTCACGACTGAATTATTGCAAAAAAAAAATACGAATATGTCAAGAACGAGTGGAGTCGGTTCTTCGAACGCTTTAAGCGCCATCTCTCTGCCTATGTCTCCCGACAATAGCACTGGAAGCTACATAGAGAAGGATGACATGGGTTAAAAAAATTGCGTCAGCACGCGTCATAAAAAACCGCCAGGCCTGCGCCGAACGCGCAGCACAGTCACAGCGAAAGCTGGGAGAGCGGCCTTTCTGAACCTTTTTTAAACACTCTTGGGGCAACTACTACAAGCGCAATTGCATGGTACCCACTACGCCATAAATCATCATAATTTTTGTGTAGTGGGGAAGCGTCTACTATGCCATTATTCGTCATTCTTCGGAAAAGCGCGGTACCCGCTACACTCTTGTGACGCGTATGTGCACTCTGTTGATGCTGTGGCTGACGACGATGAAGAATTATACCTCAGGCTTTTGTAATGGGTTGGAGCACTGAACGACCCATTCGTTACGCAATTCGCATTGTGTGACGCCTGGTTCTTACTTTAATGCTCTAAAACGCTTTACAACACACGTTAACGCGATTCCTTGCCCGACATGAAGCCTGCATAGGGTCAGTTTGCACCGCAGTTTCAAGCTGCGGGGTAGCTCCGTGGTAGAGTGCTGGGCTGCCACGCAGAGGACCCGGGTTCGATTCCCGTTCTGTCATAGGTGTTTTTTATTTATTTAGTTTTTTTTCTTATTTCGTGCAATATTGGTTACGGACACCGGCGGCGGCGGCGGCGGACAACTACGGCGCAGAAACGACCCTTGTTGTGATCTCATAACAGCTTTCGCTGTAATAGAGCGTGTCTCATGAAAGGCACTCGGTCTCCCCTGGTGTGATTGTGGCGCACGCATCTGTTGCAACTGTTTGTAATCTTAGGATACTATAGGGCAGAGCGTCGGCAAGTATGGTCACACCGTCACAAGAAGCGCATCTGATCCAAACGGCGCTCTTAATTTGTCAGCTATCAGCCAATAGTAGCCATATGCTGTATGAGGACATGCAGCAGCCGCCCCACCCGCCGAAGAGAGTGAGTACGCGCCCCTGTATGAAGAGAGCGTTCTAGACGAAGTCGGCAACTTCGCGCTCCTCCTGTAAATTCCCCTTGCCACGTACAACTTCGAAATTTGGCTGAATTGTTCACAGCAGCGTCCGCTTTCCGCTGCATTTATTTTTTCATCATGCTGGAGGAATGGTTCAGGACCCCTCTACACGTTCGAACAGGTGAAGTTTTCTTCTACAATGCAGCAGTCAGTGGCTTGGCGAAGCGGAGACCGCTAGTCGAAACGCTGGCTGTGGTAACATCCTTGTTCAATGTCCTTCCATTCCTTGAAACTGCCATGCTCCCTTGAATTTCTCCCTTGAGGTGCCAACTAAACGCAGAGCCCTGTTTCACTCGACACGCTTCCGCTCGCTGAATGGCAAGGCTTGTAGAAACATGGTCGCGCCTGTCACGGTAACATGCTGAGCCAACAGATTTCGTAGCAAGCTATTACGTTCAACTCATTAGCCAAGTGGAAAAAAAAAGGAACGATGAGAAACTTAGACATAGCCGTAATTTTATTTGAAATTTTATCAGTTATTCTAAAAACACCGCTGTTCTACATTTAGTCATCAAGGACGTGTGTGAACTGTATGGTTCATTGCAGATGTGTTTGTATCATTTGCAGAAACAGAAGGCTTTGTATGTGTGGGTTCCTGCGAGCCCGCTTTTGTGCTCAGATTAAATAATAGGAACAAAGCATAAAGAAAAGTATGTATGCAGTTGCACTGAACGCGAAATGTTTAGGAAGCGCGGAGCGGTGACCCACCTGCTCTACGCCGACGCTGGCGTCCACGCGCAAACAAGCGTGCCAAACGTGCGGCCTGCTTGGCATCTGTGGTGGGAAAAAGAAACCATCTGCGGTGCAGTGCCACCCTCTGCCCACCTCGTTTTCTCCTCCTCACCCTCGCTTCCCTTTCCCACCCCCCTTGCTATAACTTCAGGTATTCTAAACACGGCTAGGGTGCGCGTTCTGTGTTACCCGCCACGGTGGTCTTGTGGTCATGGTGCTCGACTGCTCACCCGCAGGTCGCGGGATCGAATCCCGGCCCTGGCGGGCGCATTTTCGATGCAGGCAACAATACTCGAGGCCCGTGTACTCAGATCTGGGTGCACGTTAAAGAACCCCATGGGGTGGAAATTTCGGGAGCCCTCCACTACGGCGTCTCTCATAAGCATATCGTGGTTTTGGGATGTTAACCCCAATCGATTATTATTACGCTTTCTGAATTTTAAGTAAACCTGCGATTTCTGAAATCGCAAACTGTAGAATTAACTGAGTTCACTGCACGTTGAGTTGCTGCTTTAATATAGAGTACTTCATTTGCATCACGTAGAAAAATAAAAAAATCCGCCTTCCCGTACTACTCACTGCCTCTAGCTTCTTTCGTTCGCCTTTTTTCAAGATGAGTGGTGGTAACCAGTGGCGTAGCCAGGAATTTTGTTCGGGGGGGGGGGGGGGGGGGGCTTGCATGACAGCACTATATATATATATATATATATATATATATATATATATATATATATATATATATATATATATATATATGAGAGGTGCGTATTCGCTTCTCCAGCATTTTAAATATTGTCTTAGTTGCATGATGACGCTGTTACAGCACAAAGTCTGTTAAAAGCTGGTATCTAATGAAATGCACTCTTTTTGTTTTCCTTTACACTTCTCATCGTTCACAGCAACTGTCCGGTGAAACGTGCCCGCTTGCCATTGCGGAGGAAACAATTAAAAGTATTTTACATAGGGCTGCCCAAGTGAACTAACGAAAGTCCATGGAACTCTGGAAACGCAGTACATTCTTTGGGACCCATTCGCAAAAGCGAACGCTGTTTAAGTGGAATTCTAGAACTACCGAAACCTTACATTTCGCGCTTAATTCTACTGACATGACGTTGCTGTATCACACGTTTCCTGAGAAGAAGGCCCCCATAATTTTCCTCTCCAGCTGTTCACCTTGAACAATAGTTCCACCAGGATCATTTAATTTGAGTCATGTGAAGACGCCATTTAGAAAACACAAATTTATAACTGAAGATATAAGTTATAAGAGAAAATAATGCACCAGATTTAAACCTGGCTATATTCTTCTTTGCATTCGCATGCTCCTGTTTTTCCGCTCGTGTTTGGAGATCCATCTACATAATTGATCGAGCAGAATTCACTAAAAACGTCACAATTATCTTAGTTTCGAGAAGCTAATTGATCAAAATCTGTTGAAAAGGGTGATCGAATCAATTTGTCATGTTGTGTGCGCATGTTTTTTTTACCCGCTATACTTCGCACTGTTAGAATAAGCTCGCCCGCGCAATCTGCCAGCTTACTATTGAAGAAAACAATACAGAAGAACAGCGTTACGTATAGCAGACTTACATACATATATGAGCTTTGCCATAGACACAGTGATCAAGCTTACCTCTGGTAGTGCACATTGTCACGCAATACTACGTAAGTTTGTCTACCTACCAGAGAGTTTTATCCACCTTTCCACCTGACGTCCCACTGAAATATACTGCTACACTTTCTTACAAAGTGCAACTAATAGCATTTATTTGCATGAAAACTAAGCAAGCGTTCACAATGATTGCGAACCTTAATAATGCGTGGTTCATGTATTGCTGAAATGATCTGCCGGTCAGCGAAATTATGACCTGTTTCTCTGACCGCAAACGAGTGACTAGAAGCAGAAGTGAAATGTAAAATTTCCTTTGGAATACAGGATGATACCTGATACTAATTAGAAGACGCGATGTTTTGCGAATGAGCTCCTATCATACTGCCTCGTTTCCAGAGTTGTATAGACATCCATTCACATGCATTATGAGAAATTAACTTTTTACGGAGGACCTTTCAACACCACTTATCACAAAACATTACGCTACTGAGTCACGAGAAAACGTGGCTCACATAGACAGCTGTGGTTCTATGGAATACACATTAAATACAGATTTTTGTTGACCTCGTGATACTCGCATTTATAAAAGACAAAAAATACAAAGCAAACAAAATTTTCAAAGCGCAAGCCACCGCGATGGTACAGTAGTTACTGTGCTCGACTGCTGACGCGAATGATGTGGGTTCCATCCCGGCCGCGGCGGTGGCATTTTTATGGGGACGAAATGCTTGAGGTCACAGTAAGTGCACGAGCCTCCTTGATTTAAACGCTTGTTTAGGAACTCAAGCGGTAGAAATTTTCGCAGTCCTCCACTACGAAGTGCCTGATAACCATACCGTGGTTCTGGGCGCGTCAAACTCCACAAATTGTTATAATTAGTAGTATCGCAAAACGGCGGGCTAGATGAGATCGAAATAACAGCGCGGTAGAAATGCAACAATTCTTGCCAGATCATACATATGTGGCGCTTTTCTTCTAAAAAAGCCAAGTCAGCTTGAACTGAAACTGACAAAAAAAAAAACGCAATTTTTTGCTATGGACAGTATGGTCGGCCCAGCTATAACATTTTTTTCGCCAGTGCGCTCATGTCACCAAAAATTACACCATCTCCCGCTAAAGGGAACCATGTGTAGATGCGAAGCAGCGGACGCTAACGCTTACACTGGCGGCGGCGTTGACGCTGGCGCTCATCGCAGCGTTGCGCAGGAGAGAAAACTGGGGAGGCGCAAAGCACGCAGTGATGGAGCGGTGTTTCCTACTGGAACATGCCAATCGCTGCTAATGGGCAATGAGAGACAGAAGACCCCGACTGGACACAGAGACCCGCAGTCCGCTTTTAGTTAACGCGCACGCTGCGAATTTTTATTGTTCAACAACGCACAGGAGAAATCTCCCACCGGCACCACCTTTCAGGTCAAGATCCAGTGCCATATATACGGGGTGGCCAGTGAACGGTTGTGCAGCGCGAGCAGTCGGTTTTTCAACCAAGAAACTTGCTAGCAGACGCTGCCTGCGTCGGCGTCGCGAGGCGAGAGAGGGGGAGTGTAGGAGAGGAGAGAGATGGGGGGGAAGCGCATGCGCAGTGGGAGTGTGGACGCCGCGGGCAGGGATGCCTAGAGGAGAGAGGGGGGGGAGCGTAGGAGGGGAGAGAGGAGGGGAGGCGCATGCACTGTGAGGGTGTGGTTGCCGCGGGCAGGGATGCCTAGAGGAGAGAGGGGGGGGAGCGTAGGAGGGGAGAGAGGAGGGGAGGCGCATGCACTGTGAGGGTGTGGTTGCCGCGGGGAGGGATGCCTAGAGGGGTTTTTTTTATTTATATTTTTTAAAGGGTTTGCGCATGCGCAGTAAGGGTGGTCACGCGGCACACCACCACCACCACCACAGGATTAAGCTTCGCCATAAGATGCTTCACATCTAAAGATTACAGCATGTCCCGCTAAAGGGAACCATGTGTAGATGCGAAGCAGCGAGCGCTAACGCTTACACTGGCGGCGGCGTTGACGCTGGTGCTCATCGCAGCGTTGCGCAGGAGAGAAAACTAGGGTGGCGCAAAGCACGCAGTGATGGAGCGGTGTTTCCTACTGGAACATGCCAATCGCTGCTAATGGGCAATAAGAGACAGAAGACTCCGAGTGGACATAGAGACCCGCAGTCCGCTTTTGGTTAACGCGCACGCTGTGAATTTTTAAGGCGAAAGCCTTTAATGTGTCATGCTCACGTCCGTCCGGTGTCCGTCCGGCGTCCGTCCGTCCGGTGTCCGTCCATCCGTCCGTCCGGTGTACGGCTGTCCGTCCGTCCGTCCGTCTGTCCGTCCGTCCGGTGTCCGTCCGTCCGTCCGTGAAGTCTGTCCGTCCGTCCGTCCGTCCGGTGTCCGTCCGTCAGTCTGTCCGGTGTCCGTCCGTCCCGTTCATCAGAGCTCTGGCACGGAGCCAGGTGGCCGCCGGGATGTGCAAACGGACGCCGGTCGCGTCGGAATCCACAGCGCTCGCTCTTTGATTGCGTAGCTTCGCTGTGCCCAGCGTTTGCAATCATTCTGACCGACGCCGTCTCAATGAACACAGGCGTTCACGGAATACACGTTCGAATTTACAAAGGGCCCGTCAATTTAAGCGCTGGAACGCTATGGCGTTTGCACGATGCACAAAGCGCGAGAAAATACTAACGCGAGTCTCGCTGCGACTCGCGGTAAAAAATTAAAAAAGAAAACACGCACACATTCGCTTTGTGTGTTATCCCACTGAGAGTGTAAAAGAAAAAATAAATTACACCATCTCCCGCTAAAGGGAACCATGTGTAGATGTGAAGCAGCGGGCGCTAACGCTTACACTGGCGGCGGCGTTGACGCTGGCGCTCATCGCAGCGTTGCGCAGGAGAGAAAACTGGGGAGGCGCAAAGCAGGCAGTGATGGAGCAGTGTTTACTACTGGAACATGCCAATCGCTGCTAATGGGCAATGAGAGACAGAAGACTCCGACTGGACACAGAGACCCGCACTCCGCTTTTAGTTAACGCGCACGCTGCGAATTTTTATTGTTCAACAACGCACAGGAGAAATCTTCCATCGGCACCACCTTGGAGGTCAAGATCCATTGCCATATATACGGGATGGCCAGTGAACGGTTGTGCAGCGCGAGCAGTCGGTTTTTTCAACCAAGAAACTCGCTAGCAGACGCTGCCTGCGTCGGCGTCGCGAGGCGAGAGAGGGGGAAGCGGAGGAGAGGAGAGAGAGGGGGGTGACACGCATGCGCAGTGGGGAGTGTGAGCGCCGTGGGCAGGGATGCATAGAGGAGAGAGGGGGGAGCGTAGGAGAGGAGAGAGAGGGGGGGGACGCGCATGCGCAGGGGGAGTTAGACGCCGCGGGCAGGGATGGAGAGAGGGGGGGGAGTGTAAGAGGGGGAGAGAGGAAGGGAGGCGCATGCGCAGTGAGGGTGTGGTTGCCGTGGGGAGGGATGCCTAGAGGAGAGAGAGGGGGGAGAGGAGGTTTTTTTATTTTTATTTTTCCTTTAACTGTTTGCGCATGCGCAGTAAGGGTGGGCACGCGGCACACCACCACCACCACCACCACCACCACCGGATTAAGCTTCGCCATAAGATGCTTCACATCTAAAAGACATGGCATAGTCAGTGGAACGGCCACACGCTTTCGCGGAACACACTTTAGAATGTACAAAGTGTCCTTCAATTTTTATTGTTCAACAACGCACAGGAGAAATTCTCCCACCGGCACCACCTTGCAGGTCACGATCCAGTGCCATATATATGGGGTGGCCAGTGAACGGTTGTGCAGCGCGAGCAGTCGGTTTTTTCAACCAAGAAACTCGCTAGCAGACGCTGCCTGCGTCTGCTAGCGAGTTTCTTGACCACACCTTCGCAGTGCAGGTGTGGTCGCCACGGGGAGGGATGCCTAGAGGAGAGAGATGGGGAGAGGTTTTTTTTTTAAAAAGGATTTGCGCATGCGCAGTAGGGGCAGTCACGCTGCACACCACCACCACCGGATTGAGCTTCGCCATAAGATGCCTCACATCTAAAGAATTGATTGAATTCACCATTTATTTCTTCGTGCCAAGGAAGATAGTAGGTGCACATTCGGACCTAACCGAACGGTCAGATCTACGAATGAGAGCAGATATATCGTTCGCCAACAATTTTTTAACAGTATTGCGCGAGCGCTGAGCGCGGGATATGGTAGCGTCTAATATTATCAAACGGTAACGAGGTCTGCTGACGATGCGCAAGCGCGCACAGCACACTGAACTGCAAGCGCCGTCTGCTGGTCTCTTTACTTCAACATATGTTTAAGTAATCTTTAACTAAACAACGGCGTGCAAAAGAGCACATGGGGAAAATGGGCAAGAGTGTGCCGATGTGCGCTATGCGAAGCCAAGTGCGAGTGTCCTGGGCTGTGCTGTTCTGCTAGGCGAATTCGACACCGGGGCTTTCTGCTGCGTTAGCCGTCTTGTATTTTCTTTATGAATGCCACACACATCCACCTGGAAAGCGTGAATGTCGAGGCGGCCGAAACATACCCACTGGTCACTCTTTTTGGGCATTAGCGTAGCAGTACAGTGTCCTATGTGTGCTTGCGTATCGTTGGCTGATCTGGCTACCTTTCGAGAATATTAGACGCTACAATATTGCGCTGTCAGCGCTCGCGCAACAGTGCTAAAAATTTGCATACGTCTACATGCCAAGCGGAACTAACAAGTACCGTTGTAATGTACGACGCCCATGCGTAAACTTCGAGGCATCTGGAATAAAGTCTGCTACACTATGATACGACTTATACGTATGTGTACCTCTCGTATATTTAATAGTTTAGTTCTGCCAGATACTTGCCAGGTGGGCTGAAGCTCATCCTATAGCGACTGGTTGGGCCGGCAACCAGCCTGCGACGCCCAGATGATGTTCACAGCCGTTGTAATGCAGTCGTCACCGAGTTATTGTGAAGGCACCACAATACTGCCGTCACCGTCGTGCAATCTTTATTTACATCATCGTCGTGTTCCTGCCTAGGTAACACTTGAACAAGAATAGTGCTGTCACACATTGTCATGGGTTGCAAATGAATTCTAACATGGGGATTTCTCTTTGGCTGTGTAAATTTCTATGCTCAAGTCCCGATGACCCATTTTCTTGCTTTGTCAATTATCTTCGACATTGTCCACGACAATTCTTCAATGGCATCTTGCGACTATTTTGTACCAATACACCGGCGGGAGGATGTGTCTTTCTCCGGCTGGAAACCGGTAATCTTGCCCTGTTATGTGCGTGATGACGCCTTTGTCGATGTAAACCTATCGTGTGAGGTAGATGTGATGGAGTGACAATAGAAATCACCCTGCGTTGTGAATGCTCTTGTGCCTGAGAAGGCTGCGTTTGTGCGGAAATATCTTGTCGCACTGTTCGCACACTCACGGGCTCTCATGAGTATGGTTGGACGTCTGGTCACTCAAAGCTGAGGCGTGTGCAAAAGCAGCCGGGCACAAGTGGCACACGTACGACCTCTCACGAGCGTGAATACGAACGTGCCTTACGAGGTTGTGCTTAAGAGAAAACTTTTTGGCACAGATATCACAGCCGAAACGCTTCTCTCCCGAATGAACGAGCATGTGGCGACGAAGGCTCGCTCTGTTGTAGAATCTCCGCTGGCATTGAGTACATTCGTGTGGGCTCTCACCAGTGTGTGTCAGCACGTAAGAGAGTACGAATTGGAGAACGTCGCAGGGCACAGCCAGCACTCGTATGGCCTTTCACCCGTGTGTACTCGAGTGTGTTTCACCATATTCCATTTTCTAGCGAATCTGTGGCCGCACACAGTACACGCGTGAGGCTTTTCCGCACTGCGTTCACGATAGTGCACACGCCGCTTCCTTTCGCTGCTCGGCATCTTCTGACACCAGTTCATTTCCGGGCAACTAATATCCGCTTCCTTGCCTTGGAGCTGAGCTTGTCGTATTCCCTTTTCGTCGTGCACCCTGCAATGTAAAATTCATGAATACAAGCGTAATTGTACAGAGCTCAGAGCACAAAATGCAGAAAACGTATGATGTGCTGAATACTACTGACGATGTCACAATTGTTTTACTCGATCATGCCCGGTTGTCACCTTATCTCTGTTTTCACCACTAATTAGAACAACTAATTGTTGACGTGGATTATGTTGTCACGTAGTTCTGTCATTGAAGAACCAAGCCATCTAAACGTTAATGAATGAATAATCTTTAGGGTTAGTCTCACAGTTTCTTTCGGGCTGGGCGGAGTGAAGAGGTTATTAACTCCTGCCCCGTCCCACCCTCCGTCGATGACGATGGTGGTGCCTCAGGCGACGGCTCGAAATCCTTGGACCCTGGAGGCATCTTCGGCTTACCGGACGGCCTTCGGCTTACCGGACATTAACTTTCCCGGCCCATTCCGAAACCATGTGGCACAGCGTAGCTCTTTCCCCGCATGTTTTACACACGTCTGTCGTGTATCGGTTCGCGTTAAGTTGGAGTTCTTCATTTGGGAAACTTGTGCCCAGGAACCCTCCAAATGTGCAATGGAGTCAGACCCGCAATACACTGATAATGGCGGGCACGATCGTCGACTGTTTCATGAGCGGGTAAAACAAGCCGGTGTTTATACACATGACATCGTACACCCCGGCGTTATCAGTGATGCTAGCATGAGTTCGAGAATAAACAGGATAACTTTTGTCTTACGCGGAATTTCATCACAGCATTCTGAGGTGGTGAAGTTTCCCATAAATTTTGGCGAGACTTGCGCTAATAGCCAAACCTTTATGTCATGCCAGTGACACACTGTTACGCAAAGAAAAAAAACAGGAGACGTGTCAATATTATTGGAACGCTGGGTTGGGAATATTCTGTAACTAGTAATTTTCTAGAGTGCCTATGCCTTCGAAGCCACTGTCTAGGTAAACCTGCAGTCATGTGGTACGATATCCTGGCCGCAACAGTAACTTGTGATGTGAGTGAATGTTACAGATAGCTACATAGTATAACACATTACGAAGAAGCATCGTTCAGAAGCAGAAAAAAGCTATCCTTCAAGCCATGCTTATGAAACTCTGATTGTAGTAGAAGGACAATTTGTCGGGTTTCTTGAGAAAGTGACTTGTACATCCAAGCTTTCGTTCTCGACGTCCGATTAGACGCGGAGGACAGGTTTTATCTGACGACATCGTTATATGGGGGGGTTCCGTACCACGAATGTTACCGTGGTCTATAATGAGATATGACATGAGCACGTCGATCCTTGCATGTCGCTGACCACTTGTGTAAGCTAACTTACGGGAAGTTTATTGAACGTGTCATGAACCAAAAGTGTTGTGAATGGTTTCTCAATCTGAGCGGAAATGAGTTGAGGTGTGCGTCATTTACATGCTATAGATTAATTCTGACCTATCGTTGTTATGTGCGTATATTGATTCGACATTCTGGCATATCGGCCTCCATTTAATGAATACGTCTTCCTGAGTGCTGTCGGGAACTTGAATGCGCTGTTTCATCCCATCCCTTGCCATCCAGATCCTTCACGGTCGGTACGAAACAAAATGCATTGAAAAGCACGGTTCTGTGGATTCCACTTGGCCGACGTTGCTGAAGCTACAGCTACACGGCCAGTGCAAGCAAGTACACCAAGGAAGGCGTGGATACAACTGGCGCAGCTTGGCCTACGTTGCCAAAGTCGCTGCGGCCTGCAGACTCACCGTGGACATTGGAACAGTGAACACTGAATCTACGACTGACAAGTTGTCTGAAGGCAAGCGAATGATCATAGCGCTTCAGTCACTGGCAGGCACTTAGAGCGTTCGTCGGCAAGCTGAAATCATACGCTCATTCCGTACAACAGTTATTGGATGTTCCGTGTCCAGTACTTGCAAGCCTTCAGTCGGTACCATGACCCAACTTTTTACAGCGGGACGTCATGCAACCGAAATCAGGCGTCCAGTACCATGACACGTATACATATAGTAGTGCTGTTTATGCTGATGCAAATTTTGGCACGCTCACTTCCTTCTATCTCCCTATTTTTTCATCCCTTAATCGCCTTTCCCAGCATTAGACAGCATACCGGACGCGCGTCTGTATGACCTTCCTGCCTTACCTTCCTCTTCCTCCTCCCACTCTCTATCTTCCCCCCATTTGTTCACTACTCAGTGAGTAGTGAAAATATATCGCCACGACATATTGCCACCATAACCCCTGTACCACCTAGGTGGCCGTTAGGGATACTACCGTTTGTCTTTTCGAAAATGAGATGCAAAATTGAGATGTGATTGCATTTTGCCGTTACTGATGCACGCATGCTCAATTTTGTATTCTCCTGGCTTAACGTTTACATACAGAAAAATGGAAACAACTTTATTGAAAATCCTGGCATGATTAACAACCTGGGACACCGGCCGTGGCGGATGCATTTCGATGGAAGCGAAATGGTAGAGGCCCGTTCACTGCGCGATGTCAGTGCACATTAAAGAACACCAGAAGGACGAAATTTCCGAAGCCCTCCACTACGGCGTCTGTCATAATTACATCGTGGATTTGGGACGCAAAGCCCCACATATTATTATTATGTTTAATAACCCGGGCTCAGGTCTCCCATATGGGGACTTCGAAGCCTTGCCTCGTCGCCGCATCTCGGGCCCGCTGGACTGCCTACTCTTTAGTCCTGAAGTTGGAGCTGCGCGCTGAGCGGCGGCCTACATCGATGCAAAAGCCTCCGGAGCTTACTGCCATTAACAGTTGAAGTCTAGCGCGCTACCTTTTTGCTTCCTTCTACTTTTTTCTCGAGCCATTGCCTGTTTCTTAGTTTGCACTCATACGTGTCCCTCTGACGTCCACCAGCTTTGTCCAGCAACAAGTCATACTGTACCTCAGGATTCCGGACTGCTGAGGTTCCGTGCTGACTTACGCGCAAGCAGTGCGGCGACCTGCGCAGCCCATGAACCACGATTATCCTCCTTCCTCTGAAAAACCGCTTCGCATGTTCCTGAGATAGACAGGCTGTATTTATAAATACGTCGAGGTAATGTTCAAGCGTATTGCGTATGCCTCACAATCAGCCGCGCTGCTTCACGGTGGCGAAGCGGGCCGCATGTACTGTGCGTGCTAGTGGAGAAGAATGCGACTCCAGATAATTTCACCTTCCTCCCGAGTCTAAATGGGTGAGCCGGGGCCTGATCTTCGCCAATCTCACGTTCATAAAAAAACTAAAATAATGTAAGGCAAGCTCGCTCCAAACGATCACGGCATTCGATCCCGGGGCTCGTCGTCTGCGTGAGGCGAGCGCCCATGAGCTATCCAGCGACGCCCCACTAGTCGTGGTCAACGGCGTGATCTGTTTCAGCAGAAGCTGCAGTCAAGATCGCTATCTTGGCGGCATTTCACATGACCTCCCTGGCCACTACCATACGTCATATTTGGTTTATTCATTTACTTTCTCTTTCTAGCTTTCTTTCTCTTTGTCCCCTTTCTTTGTCTCACTCTATTTCTCGCTTCCCTCCACTTTCTATCTTTTCTCAGTCTCTGTCGCTTTCTTTCTACTTCTTTCTGCATTTTCTCAGTCTTTATATGCTATGCTTTACTTTCTGCGACTCTGTTTCCCTCCTCCTCACCATGACTTTGCTTTCCTACTCCCTTGCTGTACGATACCATTTAAGGCCGTGCTATGTTCTGCCAGCGTGCCTGGATTGCCGAGTGGTTAAGACGCTCACCTTGGTATCATGGGTACACGGGTTCGAACACCGCCGCCTCGCGAGGAATTTTCTTTTATCAGCTTTTAGGATTTTCTGTCTTTCTCTTTCTTTCTATCTCTGTTTCTATCCCCTCTTTGATGTAAGCCGAGCAAATCGGCGCACGTGTTCTGGGAGCGAAGAAAAAGAGGAAGACGAAAGCGTGTGCTGGTTCATCATGATGATCGTTTGGGGTCAGGACAGATATTTAACGCCTAGCTAGAACAGCCTTGCTATTCAAAAAATGTTTAAGCAGCGTGGAGAGTTGGGCGAGTTGGTACGAGTTCATTCTGGTCGAACTGCGCAGTGCGCTTGTCTGTCTGGCCTTCTCTTCGTGTCTCGTCCCACTGCGCAGTTCGACCAGAACAAAAAATGTTGGCGGTTTGGCTCCGACAACGTCGGTTCCACCTACTTCCGGAAGACTCCGCACTTTGTCGCACGCACTTCATCGATCAGCAGACGGCTCATACCCTTGTACGTGCTATTTTCACAACTCGGTTTGCGATGAAGTCATGGATGCACAAAGTTGCTTCATTTCCTGCAGCGGCCATGTTCCCCTACGACGGCGTTTTGTCAACCTACGCGGGAGCGATATAAAAAGGGGAGCTGCTAGCTTTACTTCGCGTAACATTCCAGTTTGTTGCTAGCTCATACAATCCTTCACCTCTGCGGCGAAACTGACTTTTAGTCCCTAGTGTCACCCTCGCCACAGTGTACGACGCAACGCAGAAACAAGTTAAAGTTATGTGTTGGAGCTGCCGCTATCGCGATTCGCGGAAGCTGTTGTCACCATTTCACAGGGTTTACGGACAGATAGGCCATATCTAAGGCGCTAAGGAGCAGAATGAATGTATTGCGTAATCTCTCACTACGGTGTGTTTTCACTCATGTTGTGATTTCGGCATAAAAACCACATTAAAACATTTCATTGTGTTTCTCGCAATAGATTCTCTTTCGAAATTCGGGCTTTTTTAAAAACTTTCGCTCACTTGTGGCATCTGCAAATGAATTTTCTTTAATTGTGGCTTAGCTTTAATATGTGCCTTAGCTTAAAATATATCAGTATTTGTGGCGTCCTTTTTTAAGAGTAGCTAAATCCAGAAACTTAAATTGGGCCAAATTTCGTGGGAGCGTAAAGCGCGCTTAAGTATCTCACTTTCAGAACAATTTCAATTTTAGAAGAAAAGTGAGGGAAATCCTTCACCTGGTTGAATAAAACTGAGCCACATCCGTTGAACCAGCGGTGTATCAACAATCATCACCGAAACAATCTACATTGCCGCATCCAGTCTGTCTTATTTCTGTCTAAGTTCCTTACTTATCGTACTTTCGGTGCACAGTTATATATATTTTTTTTAGGGAGGGGGGGCGGGGCGAGGTTGCACTTACTGAAGGACAAATGTTCGCAGGGCTCAGCTCGAGAATACGTTGACTTTCCTACTTTCTCTCTTTCAGTGTTTCTTTTCGAGCTATGTGCTACATTGGCATGTCCTTCTTTCGCTCCAACACCGTATATTAGAAATAGAAGGCAACTGAAATGAAGATATTGGGCGGTGATGTATTTCTTACAGTAGAAGTGATCTCGGACGGCGACAGGTTAAACGAGCTGAGAAGAAGAGGAGGAGTGGCTAAGAGCAAGAAAACGCTGCGGACAGTCCAGAATGGTACGCCTGTTACCGGGAAGGACAACTTGCTCTTTAAGCCTTATTGTCATCACCATAACGCCCATGCAATAAAGCAGGGGTCTCAAACTCAAGTCAGCCAGCGGGCCGCAGGCACGCAATTTCGTTCCGCAAGGGCCGGCGCAGTGAAGAAGGTAAAAGCGGGGGGGGGGGGGGGGGGGGTTGAGCAGTTTGCCAGCAAACGTTGCCATTTGAAAGAAAACTGTCCCATATCTCATATGAAAGTCATTTCTGAAGAAGATTTGATGCCAGTATTCAAAAATTATGTCGAGATACCGATCTCCAACATTGACTCAAATCTGGGTGCCGATTCAGAAATATAATTTTTATTTCACGGTTACGTTTCATAACAAGGTGAACACATGGAATGCCTCACGAAGACAAATTAAAGCAGTCATGCCTATGTAGCTCACGAACATTCTTAAGAAAATAAATACAATGGGGGGGCGAAGATAGTCATGTACGGGCCGCGGGCCGCAACCGAGAGCCTCGCGGGCCGCATGCGGCCCGCGGGCCGCGTGTTTGAGACCCCTGATAGAACCGACGAAAGTACAAGGGTGGTGGTAATTTTGTCGCACAGTATTGTTACATCGTTCCTTGGCTGTGATTTACGCTTTTACATGCTAATTTAAGCCCAAATGATATGTTCCAGTGGCGTAGCCAAGGGGGGGGGGGTTGGGGGGGTGCAAACCCCCCCCGAAATTTTTCAGTTTTGCTTGCGTACATATGCAAGCACACATACGAACGCACGCACGAACATATATAAAGTATGGTTGAACCCCCCCCCCCCCCCCGAAAAAAATTTCTGGCTACGCTACTGATATGTTCCAATCTATAAGAGCCAAGTAGAATAATAGCGAATATAGAGGGCTATATAGATTTTAGCCGCAATATAAGTTTGAGGTATTTTGTTGACATGAACACACTGGCTAAAAAGTTGCTGGAGCGGGCCCGACCACAGTGTCAACAGCAAAAAGTGCGTTTTTCTCAGCTTCTGTTAATGTGGGCCTGGCTCTTTCATAAAAAAAAATTCCAATATCTTAAAATTTTTATCATGTTTTGTGCACTATGGCGAGTTTGTGCTCGTAAGAAGACAGCATGCGTTGAAATAAAATTCATGAGATAATTTATGTATGCGTCTGTTTTTTAGGTGCGAGGCATCTTAGAGCCGAGCTCAATCCGGTGGTGGTGTGCGTCCTGACCACCCTTACTTCGCATGCGCCTAGTCTCTCTCCCACTCTCCTCCTTTACGTAGGTGTTCGGTCGCCTTCTCTCCTCCTCACCCAGGCTCTCTCCTTTACGCGGGCGTTTACGCAGGCGTTCGGTCGCCGTCTCTCCTCTCCTCCCCCCGCGCTGCAGCCTGTAAACCCACTCCCTCCTCTCCCTCCCACGTTTCATACAAGCGCGTGCGTTCGGTCGAGGAAGTCTCGCTTGAATCGTGCGGTCGCTCCGTCGGTTCCCGGACGCTGCAGTTGTCTCGAAAGCCTCGCTACCCTCGCCGCAGACTCGCGTTGTCTCTGTAGCGGAAGCAGTAGCTCGACGCGGACGCTTGGCTTCGACGGCCGAGTTAACGTCAACGGAAACTTGGTGTGCACCCCCCAATGCTGCTTCGCATCCCCTCATGGTTCTTTTTAGTGGGAGATGGTGTAATTTTTCTTTCTGTCTTCGTCTCAGACATGCAGAATGCAGCTGAAATACTTAAACATCGTCTGAAGGCATGGCGGATGACTCCCGTTTATCTTCAGTGCGGGACGCTTCTGGTGACCCTGCTATAGAAGCGCACTGGGCAGCTGCCGCTCGAAGTGACCGTGTTTTCGCCATGCCTTCATGGACAAACAAAAGGGTACCGAAAATAATACCAAAAATGTAGCACTTCCTAACGACAACGCATGATCACTTTTAACCCTTTGTGGGACAGTGGCCCTCATATGTCCCACATTTTTTTTCAGCATGTTCAAACTGTTCATATCAAAACCACTGAGTCGATTGCTTTTAGACTTTTAGTGGAACCGCGCTGATATTCTAGAAAGCGGTTTCGGTAGTTGTTTTGATGGTATTCGCAAGGTCGCAGCACACATAGATGTTCCAAACTAACCATTCTGCTTGCACGCGCTGTATTCTTTAGTCATTTACTCATCAGATTTTGGCGCGTTCTCCACCCGATCCAGCATAAGAGGCAAGCTTGAAAAGTTTACTTCATAATATCACGAATTCCTAAATGCGCTATTATAGTGGTTTTCTTCGTCCTACCCAAAGTTTCCTAAAAAACTTGTGCAATGCGAAATTGAAGACCAATCAATGATATATTTCCGAAAGCGTAGCCAGTCTAACATTGTGTGCAGCTGAATGCAGTATCAAATTTTCATTCTGCTTCATGAAGGGACGCTCTTCCCGCGGAGGAAGCAGTTGAGCTTCCTGCACGGACAAAAATTAGTCTGTTGTAATGCAGCAGCAAGTTCGCGTAAAATAAAACAAAACTACTTTTTTTTCTGAAAAAACCGTCTTTCAGAGGGCAGTGGGACACATATATCCCACTTTTTTCTCGAACAGCCTTGAAAAAAGAGAGCTCAAATTTCGCACATATTATAAGAAGCTCATAAAACGACAATGCCACCTTCGATAGTTGGTGTGCGTTGTTCATAACATTATACCCGCAAAGGGTTAAAGATGCGCGATCATCTCGACATTTATATACAGACTTACCAAATAGCAATTTAATCAATTACGGTGTATCGAGTTCTTTGCTGGGACAGCATCTAGTCTTGAACCCGAAGTTTAGAAATATCAGAGATAGAACATTTGCTTCGAAACCGTAAAGTGGATTGGTCAGGGACTTAGCGCAGTGATCTCCCAGTTGTATGAACGTCGGTTTAACGAAAATTTCAGAATAACGAACTTTTGGAAAATACCCGATGGTTTTCCTACGCATTCTACGCAAAAACCTTTCACTTAAACGAAATTCCGAATAGTAAACAGTTCAGTTGAAGGAAATTTATTTGCGGACCCGGGCTCATTTTTGAGATGAATTAATGAAGTTTTGCTCTCTGCAGCACTGGCGTAGTCGATGCGTGCCGCCCCCAAATCACCCATCCAGCGGCGGCGGGGCAACATTGCTTGTAAATACAGCGCTGCCGAGGCAAAGCGACCGTGCGGGAGACTGAAAAATGTTGCAGTGGCTTAGCTCGCCTATGCCAGGATATACGTAGCGTTAGCAAAGGTTCAGCTGATTATTCTTAGCTTTCCTGATTGTCTAGATTGTCTAGGATTAGCTTGATTATCATGCTTACTGCTGCTCCAATGACACACACACGGTATACGTATTGTGTGGCACACGTATATTTATTTTTGCTCAACGTCAGGTTGCTTCTCTATTGCCACAAAGACGGCTCGGTGATCAGTGAAGTAACACGCTGCCGTCTCTATGGCCCCAACACAGTATTCTGTTCATTCTTACTACGCTCAACCGCTTATTGCCAGGCAACTACTTCGGGATCCGATGAGTTAAGCCTCTCTGCTCTTCTGCGCCGTTGAGCAGCATTTGCGCTCTCCTTCTCCATGGCTATACCACACTGGCAAACGCTAGTCAGAAGCGCAGGGGCTCCAGCGCAGCGTCAGACGGCGACTGCACAGCGAAGGCTGCGCGCGCGCCGGCGCCAGTGCGTCTACCACGGCTACGACTGTCACTCCTCCGGAATGCGCAGACCGGCGGTGAGTCGCGCGCGACGGCGGCGGCGGAGTGCGCGGGAGGTGCGGGCTCCGGTACGCCAGCTGTGTGACATCACTGATCCTCGCGCATGCGCAGCACGGCTCTAGATGATGCGCGCTAAACGGGCTTGGCTAGGACAGTGTAGCTAACGCTACAAAACGAACTACGTGTGCTTCAGTACCTGCGCGGAGCTACAAGATTTAGAAATTGCTTCCTGTGTTCGCCCGGAACCGAAAGAAGAAGATTGCGACGAAGAAGTTGTAATGGCTGAGACAGGTTCAAATGCTGTATCTTTAATCGAGGCTGTAGGATATCTCTACGAGAGTTGCGATACTTAGTGTCACAGCAACAAGCTGTGCTAGAGGCAGTGCTCAAAAACGTGGACTCTCTGGACAGATTTGTCTCTTCTTGCTCTTTAAGTGCACCAGTTCAAATGAAAACGGCATAATTCTTTTCAAAACAAGTTGAACATTACATGTTTGACTTGATTTCTGCTGTTCCACATGCTGTTCCGTATTGTAGCGGATATTTAGTCCAGTGAACTTTCAGTAAAGTGAACTATTTCCATGGGTCCCTTGAGGTTCACTCAATCGAGAGATCACTGTATCATGTAAACAATCTACACCATGAGGCAACGCCACAGAAGGCATATTGTACACAGCAGTGCCTACTTTTCCGGGACAGCGCTTAGAATTTCTCGCCCGAGAAGCATACCACCTTTTTCAATAAAAACTTCACCTGTGAGTACAGCGCATGTCCTGACATCATCTCGTCCTTGGTATTCGTTGTGGCGCTGCCCGTTTACGTCAGCGTACCACGTAGTTACCACTGAGTCCCACTAAACAGCAAGTTTCATTTGCACATTGAGTTAGCAAGCATACCTCAGTACTAGAGGGGAGTGGAAGTTTTTAGCACCTGTTAGCGTGCAATGTTCAGAAGCGTTTATTGCCGTCATATGTTTGCACAAAAATATTTGTTTCGTAATATTACACATGAGGAATACGATCAATAGCGTATTCAACGCAGTATGGTTTGATTACCCACCAGTAAGAGTGTTTGGCTAAAGCATCTTACCGCTTTATGCAAAGCCATCACTGGCACTATGTAAGGTGATCCACGCTATCGGTACTCGCATAAGCGCATACATTGTTAAAATCCATATGCATGTTGTGTGTAATTTGATTCCCTTGCGAAAAGCAAGTGTTCGGATGATGTTCAGTGACTGCCATTTAGAGGGAGTTTATGAAAGTAAGTTGGGCTCCTTGGGTGCAAGCTAGCCGTTGAAGCAAGCCCACAATGCTAGCTAGCTCCATGCGCAGCGCAAGACCTTTAGCGGGAGGACCGTCACTGAGCAAGAGTGGGATCGGTGCTGAAGAGATGACCTAATTGATGGCGTTAGGAGTAGATGAACGAACATTTAGGAGCCCAAGTATTGGCACAGCCCATTTTACGACAGTAGACAGTGACGGAGAGCTGCCGAAACACACGATCCTTGTCACAATGATGGTAGTGGTCATCGATAATAATAATAATTTTGGGGTGTCTACTCATAAGTGCACGTAAACCACAACTGCGTTCTCTTCAGACGTTCCGGTGATTGTTTCGGTGCATGCTGTGCGTCACCTAGGCAAAGTCCTGCATCAAATTATCTGTGAACTCCACACCAGAAATGGGGTTGGAAATGGGGTCACCACATCACGCCGCAGGGTGATGTGGCGAGCAATGATCTTCACAGCAGGTGCAGTGTATAGCTAGGCCTATTGAAGTGGCTGGTAGAATGATTACACTCTTACATAGTGAGAGATCATCATTTTTGTCAAGTTCTCAAAAAGTAGACTTCTTAGCTCGGAAACTATTGCTGAAACAGTGTGCAAGCAACGTAGACACGCTGTAGGTGTTTCCGTTTGAAATGTTAAGGCGTGACATGAAAACGGTGGATAACGAAAGGCTCTGTGGGAGGCACATCATGGCTGGGCGCTGATGATACAACAAGGGTGGTGCGTTGGTGGATCGCTGACGCTGTATCCGCCATAACCGCCGTTCCGCAGTGGACTGCCTCATAAGAAGACATTCTAGATTTGTCTTTGTGGCATTTGTGGCAGAAAAGCCACACAATCTCAAGATATGTTCAAAATCTGGAGACAAAGCTGAACCTGACGATAACTTAAGGCAAAGTTTTGATGGTACGGTACACGCACCCGTGGGAGCCAATAGCTAGCTGTCTAGCGAACGAAGACTACTATAATATAAACGAAAAATTATGAGAATTGAAATGTGTGCACGCCTGTAGATAACTGTGTCGTCATTTCTATATAATGACACAGTGCTCGCCACTGGCGCAGAAATAAGCTGCGGCCTGTGTCTGAGATTACAGGTGAAAATTTTCGTCTTAAGGGATTCAAGTGTTCGAAGCGCGCCTTGCCTTCATATCCACAAGTCTCTGGACTGACCTTTTCCTAATTGAATGGGTAAATGAGTCTGCGAAGTGTTCAAAACGAGCACAGCGCTAACACCTCTGAACTGGACGGAGCGGTCTTGGCGGCGTTCGACGCTGGGCTTCTACGAAAAAAGGCAGGTAAGCTCCAGTATGTTCTTGGGCGCCTGCTGGGTATCTGGAGCAGCAGACTTGTCGTTTTTAAGTCGCTCATGTGTTGACAGTCGACTGAATATTTCCAACAGGTCTTTGCCTCCGGAACGTTCACGCCTGACCAGGCCAACGTATCTTCTCTACTGTACCCTCGTGCTGCGTCTGAAAGAATGACGTGTCATTCACTTTAGATTCATTATCTCGGGCCAAGTGGTCGTCTGCAGCCTGCTGTATACTATGAGTAGCGAGATGTTCTTACTCCAGGGCGCATCATTGCGTATTTCCGTCGCCTTCGCATTCTTCTCCTTGCGGGCTTCGGGCATTTCTTACCAACAGGGTTCGGCCCAATAGCGCGCATGCGTCTGGCCTGTGCGCCGGAAATGATACAGATGGTAAGAAGACAGGTGCAATTTCATTTATCGGACCGCCGTTATAATTCGTCAGCGTCGTTTGTCGTCAGCACGAATGTGTTGTGTGCCGGAGTACACCACTGGCTTCAACAACATGGCACGTGGATATTTCATAAAGAAATTGCCATTTTAGACGGCCGGCACGTTTGAAAGCTCTTTAACAATAATCTGAAGTAGCTTGGAAGGTCTCTATTCTGAAAGTACTTGTGCGCGGTCAGATATCCTGAGTCTCCTTAAAGGAGAACTGACACGATTTTTAGGCACCCCATAAGGGACATTTCATTTCCATGGTGTGCGCTGTCGCTCTCCACACACCGCAGCCAGACAACACACACAAAATAGTTTACTTTGATTTTAAACTTCGTCGCCCAGCATCTGCAAGCCAGCCCCACCGCAATGGACATTATCACAACAAGTCAACACAGTGCTTTTGTCTGGGCAAGTTGGTGCGACATTTGCGAAAATAAAACAGCGCAAGAGACGGGACGAAAGACACAGTACGACACTGGTCCTGTCGTACTCTGTCTTTCGTCCCGTTTCTTGTGCTGTTTTATTTTCGCAAAAGTCAACACAGTTCACTGGGTTTGCGAAATTTGCGTCATGCATGCAGCCTAAATCGCTGTCAGTGTCTCTCGACGACAATTCACTCATCGTTGTTAACGTGAACCACGTGCGACTGAAAGCAAACAGGCAGCAGTTGCTGGTATGTCGGGAGTTTCAGTCTTCCCGTGACGTCAGACATCTCTTGACACGTCACTGCAACGCCATCCTCTCAATACCGAAACCGAGATTGCTGTCTTACACAGCAAACGGGTTTGAGCCTTTTTGGGAGTTTGGGGCCCGGCTCTTAACTTGCATCCTAAAGGTACTACGCAAAACCCCCCTACCAAAGGAGGTTTTAGGGGGGTACTCAGGGCAAGATGGCGGTGCCTGTTGAAGCGACAGCCGTCCACTTCGAATCTTTCTAGCCGTCGGCCTGCATTATTAAACTAATTCATTCCCAAATAATGCTGGTATTTGATTTAGATTGGAGTAATGAGGCTTCGCTAAGCGTATACTGCCGATGAAACAGCTCCGTTTTCGAGATACACAGTCGATTTTCGGTGCAGAAGGCTTAACAAGGTTTGTTTACAAAGTAAACGGAGTCAAAAGAGGGAATTAAGGAGGTAACTTTGGTGTTTTTATTTAACTCATTTCGGGGGCTTGAACGGAGTTCATTGGAAGTTTGTCTGCTTCTTTTGAGAGCTTTTAAAACGCCCCTTTATACGCGGCACGAGAGAGGGCAAGAAAAAAAAAAGGTATTTCAGGCACTATACTAGCGTTTTAGAGACATTTCTTGCAACTATTCATAGCTAGGACATATTAGAAAATGGACATTAATGTATTCATGCACATACATGACATATGCATATAAGCACGCACGACACAGGAATCGAACTCGCGACCACACGCACTGAAAGCAAACATCATATCCATTACACCACAGCGCCACCACTAGCTTGAGCACTTTTTCACGGGGGTATATATCTACGAAGCGGCTACTAACCCGTTGGCGACACCTCGAACTTTTGTTCTCGTAGCATCGGCATGTGTTAGCGCTTTCGCAAGGCCAGTACATAAACTCATGTGCGTCACGAAGGCCAAGGTAAACACCTTCAGCTTCGAACTATTCGGTTCGCCGTGTCGTGCCGCTAGAAAAATTGTAAACGTGTGCCCTCTTGAGTACTTCGACACTGTTTCACTCGCCCGAAATTCGTGGATACCAGCGTGACAAAAGGTATCCTCAGATGGCCGAAGATATGTGCATTCCATGGGCGTATGATGTGGAGCTATTTTCGTTGTTTCTGCCGCGAGCTGCACGCGTCCCATGGCAGCGGCGTGTTCTGAGCTGTATGACCGCCTGTGTTTTCATTGATGGGGTGTGTGCCTCCCGCCGCACGGAAGCCCTCAGAGACGAGGAGGAAACACTGAGCAACACATCTTTATCATTTCAAAACACTGTCAGCGGCCCCTAAGCGCGAGCCGCGAGCGTGCCTGTGTACATCGTTCTCGTCATCCACCGGCGCGCTCACCGCTACGACTCCCATAGCATATAAAAGTTACTCACGCAGATGCCCACAAGCGTGCGCAGGGTGCCTCGTCAGGTGGAAGGGGGGGGAGGGGTCGAAGGCTCGTCGCTGCGCCCACCCTCCCTATTAAGTCAGTGCACGGGGCAGACTCTCCCCCCCCCCCCCCCACCCTCCCCGTGTGCACGCCTATGCAGATGCCTGAGTTACAAGGACATTGTAACGCGCCTACACTAAGTGCATTTATTGCGCGCGTACTCTCACGAGCCAAACGGAGGTGCAGCAGCGCCTTCGGATTAGCTGAACGTTAATCTACATCCACAATTAGCACTTATTCGCAACTCGCACTTTCGCGGGGCACACAGTGATTCTCTAACTCAAATTCAGTATTTAGTCGCTTTCACACTCGGAGACAACCTAGAATCTTACTACTGTAATGAACGCATTGGCACCAACCTCTCCTTATATACATTTAATAAAAAAAAAAAAAAAAAGAAGAGAGAACAAAAAGACAAAGCCCTCGCCTACAATCTTACTACGACTACCTACAATCTTACTAATTAACTTTCATTGTTAAACATCACACAAATGCATTAAAGCAAATGCGTAAGCATGCCCCAATGTCAAGTACAACCGCCACAAATTAGCAGTGACAGGTCTCCCGTTAAATAAAAAAGTTAATGCACATGCACTTCGCTCTTGTGAAAGTCCATGTGTATGTGGCACTCCTCTTGCACAAATGATGTAGCAAGAATAAAAAAATGTAATATTGCCGTCTTCTTCAACGAAACATCTGTGATAAGAATGATAAGAAAAACAGTGTTCGTGATATTTTATTGGAATCAAAACAGTAGCAGTTCTCATGTCAGTGTAAGCATATGTATATTTCCATCTTCTTGCACAGAACCTACACCCAATACAACACACTAAGAACGTATACAGTACACCCCAAGCACTATATACATAGGTCGGCACTTTAAGGGAGTACTCACTCAAACTCACTCACCACAATTTTTTTCAGCCTTCGCACTCACTCACGTTCACACTTACGTACGTCCACTCACGCTCATGAGTACTCACTCACATTCACACTCACCTCCACTCACACTCATGAGTACTCACTCACGTTCACACTCGCGACTACTTCCGCTCGTAGGCACTCACTTACGTTCATACTCACGCCTACTCACACTCTTAGGCGCTCACTCACGTTCACACTCACGTCCGCTCACACTCATGAGTACTCACTCATACTCAACTCACCACGTTCAAATGAGTGTGAGTTGAGTGCACTCATGAGTGAGTGTGCCGAGCTATGGTCGCCGTGTTTCTCTGTGCGGCATACCTACTCACGCTCATGAGTTCACACACGTTCATACTCACGACTATTCACGTTTATACTATTCACACTCATGAGTACTCACGTCCATACTCACGCGTACTCACCCTGAGTTCTCACTCACGTCCACTTACTCTCATGAGTACTCACGCACGCACTCACGTCCACTCACACTCATGAGTGCACGCTCAATCACGTTCACACTCACGCCCACTTACACATCAGTGCTCACTCGCGTTCATACTCAAGCCTACTCATACTCATGAGTGCTCACTCACATTCACACTCACGACCACTCACACTCATGAGTTCTCACTCACGTTCACACTCACGTCCACTCACACTCATGAGTACTCACTCATACTCAACTCACCACGTTCAAATGAGACTGAGTGAGTGTGAGTTGAGTGCACTCATGAGTGAGTGTGCCGAGCTATGACTATATATAATTCACAACAGTAAAGCAACATGAAAGTAGTGTGGCAAATTTCATCATAATGTACACTGACATGTGCACTTCACAGTGCTAGTATGTAAACACAATCCAGAGAAATGGGATCTACAAGGAACTTGGTGTCAGCCTGCACATTAAGGCAACTAAGTTAGTGCAATAAGGCTAGCATTACTTTTAAGAAATATGCAACCATGCAGGGAGGCATGTTGTAGATTTTAATTGAATTAGTTTGCCCTATGGCATCAAAACATGTCATACATCATCATACAGTTCGGTTTTCTGCAGAAAAGTCAAAAATAGACCTGCGGTGTTGATTGTAGATCCACTTACCATAATTTGTAAAGGCGTTCAGCCATGCCAGCAAAATGACAACATTGCATTCATATATGGCTGCACATACTTACTCACAAATATCTGAAAATGAACGCAGTGTTCTAGAAATATACTTGGGAATTTGTCGCCATTATCACACAACTGCAATATACCAATACTTATATTATACATAATTACTACAGCTATGTTTACAATATTCCCATGCCAGCCACTGTCATCTGCAACCTAAAAAGTTCATCTTTAATTCCTCACTTCATGGCATGTGCATAATTACCACATTGAAAGTTAATACCACTACCATGGCTGCAAAGTCAACTTGAAATTAGGCAATCACATGCCTAAAATTAAAAATTTCCTACAAGTAGTGGCTGGTGGCTTGGCATATTGGATGTGGTTGAATAGAATTTGACCACGAATCTATAGAGCCTGTAAAGCAGTCAGGAATTGAGTTCATAGTTAAAGTGTGAAAACAAAACAGCAACACACATAGAAATAGAAATGAAGGGAACAGGACAACACAGTATTAGCAACTGAAATTTAACACGTGTATGGCGTTTTTAGTCACGTTCATACTCATTCTGTGAGTGCATGGTTCTTTATTTTTGTAATTTTTTTGCACTAAGTGTGTATATCTTTCTGTGGTTTGCATTACACTTCAGGTCCTCGTTAGTGTAGAGTGAGGCACAGGGGAGTGTTCCCACAATACAGTGTCTTGTACACAAACAAGTGCGTGAGCAACTCTTGCAGCTTTGCCAGAAATGTCTTCCTGAAAATAATAGAAAAGAAGTCCATTAAGCTTTCATATCCAGAAATATGAATGTCTCGGCAAAGACTCACACTTGACTATACTATTGCAGACCTTTAAACAGAACACGAAACAAATGCAATAGTGAGATGCTGCTGAGTAGTTTCTTGTGAACTTTTCACTTAAAGTACAGAGGGCAAAAAGTACACAACTGCAATGAAATGCGAAACAGCACCAGAAGTGTACTTTTGTCCTGTGTACCATCATTCGAGTAGTTTTAGCTGTCAGTGAAGTTAGCATTGTAGTGTAAAGGGGTGCAAATTTTAGTATGATTAACCTTGGAGTTAAACGGATTTCAATGGAGGCGTAACTGCTTGAGGCCCACGTACTTAGCTTTAGGTGCGTGTTAAAGAGCCCCAGGCGGTCTAACTTTCCGAAGTCCTCCACTAAGGCGTCTTTCATTTTCGTATGGTGGTTTTGGGACGTTACGCACCAACAGTTATCACTTACAACACATGCAACACTAGCTTCTTCATCAACCACAGCTGTTCTGTTTAGGACTGAAGATTGGGCGACTTGGTATTGTTTCATGGCAAAATTAAACAGTGCACTTGTAATGACGACAATAGAAGACGTGGACAAAGTACCAGCCTGTTTACCTTGTCAGAAATTGTGTAAACAGTCAGAATAATGTGTGCTGATCATAAACACTATGGCAACAAAAAGTAAAACAAAATAACCAGAGGGAAGGAACTAGGTGATTCAACAACGAGGTTCAACAGATTCAACTGACATATCATTGTGATTAAATTAGCCTAGCACAAGTGACACATCTCCTAAGTTCCATAAATATGCACATGTAACCTTGGCAAGTTCTAGTGCTGATATGTGACTAATGAAGTGACCATACCATAAAATGCATGTGCTTCAGCAAACACACTGTAACTAAGCACATGTCTTACACATCATATGGCCATCATAATGTGTCATTAACATGACTTATTCTTTCTAGCTAAATGTATACAAGCTCATGTTGTCAATGCGGCTTGATATGCAATTTAATTTTTTGTGTAGGAGACGGACAAAGTGCCCAAGGCAAAATTGTCGTCAAAAAGTATTCTTACTTGCTCATAATCTGCGCATGACAACAGAATAAATAGAAAACAAATCTGGCCTTAATGCACGTTTTACCACATGACAGCGTGATAACAGCTGTCTTTTTTTTTTTTTTGCTTCAGTGTATACTCCCTGGAAGCACTGCTTCATTCATGCTTTATCGCAAGCAAGGAAATTATGTCGTACAAACATTCAGTTTTAAGGCGCACTCGCTTGAATTGCCTGGCCACGCCAAGCGGTCAGCCAATTCGAAACACGTATCACACATCGTTGTTATGCGAGCTTAATGGCCTTTCTTTTTTCGCTTTTCATTGCACTCTTGACGGGACGCAATATGCAGAACAGCACCTACTGCTGCCCAAGCGACAATGTCGCGCAAACAGAGGAAACATAAGTATTACGTACCATTTGTGTTCCTGAATGTGCCGCGAACGCGGCGCGCCCATCAGCCGCTGCTTGCTTGAGTCACCGGGCCATGCCACACCATTGCACACGCAGTGCATGTTGCACTGTCGTCAAACCACACATTTCACGTCCCGCGACGAGAACACAGTAAGGCTGCCGGCATGAAATGTGCACACATGATCGACACATAGCAGGGTAGTTGAAAGGCGTCCTTCACAAAACCGACGTTATCCCATGACGGCTTCGCTTCGCTATCACTCACGCACGCCGCTGGGTCCAGCCTGCGGTAGTTTTCGCTGTCATTTCGGAACTTCTCGCGTTTCTCGCGGCTCTCTTCCCGCGTTTCTTTCTTTTTGCTTTCTTTTTTCCCCTCCGCGCGAGCATGCGTGCGATGGTTCCTCTCTTATCGCCGCCGTTCGAAGGTCAAGGGCATTTTTTAAAGACGATAGTCTTTCTTGGGATACCTAAACGGAGAAATTTTGGTCTGTCTGTTTTTCTGTTTGTCGGCACGTCACGCGATTCAGCTAGCTGGCCAAACTTTAACCCCCTGCCTTACGACCTCCAATCTTGACCAAGAAGCATGTATTCATATGGGTGAGCGTGGGCAATTAAAAATCAAATATTACGCATACCTGAGGCACAACATCAATACCTTAGTACTATTCACAGTGTTCCTTTAAAACAAAATCTATAGATACGTAATTATAAAGATCCTAGTGTTTATTACGCGGCGCTGCTGTGTACAAAACAAGTCTCCGCCCAGTGATTTAACTTCGACGCTGTGGCTGGCTGTGGTGCTGCCACCTGGCAGCAACATTGTTCAATACAAGCCGATGTTCCCCGGTATCGCTGTAGATGGCGTCCTCTTCTGTTTTATCAATGCCAGCCAGATGCGGCTGATTCATCGTAGAAGAGCGCTGTCTCAGGCAAGGCAAAACATATATGTCGGCTTGATGAAATACGACCCACTCTACAAGACATGATCAGAGAACGCAGAGAAAAGACCGACGACCAAATTTCAGCGGAGAAACGCCGGCGTCCGTCTAAGCGCGCCCGGAAAACGTCCGAAAAACGAGCCCAGCGGCTAGCCCAGCTATTAAATTGTGGTACTCATGCCGCTCATGCAGTGCAGTCGGCACAAGACTATCGTCTTTCGACGACATTTGCAGCGAAGCACGCAGATACGCGGCCAATTTTTTTTTTTCGCTTCGTCCCTTTCAGAGCAGCCGCTTGAGGAGAGTCGCGTTTTTTCTTTCGTTTCTCTTGTTTTTCTTTTTGCGCCGGGATTTTTGAACACCGGATCTTATTCCGTGCGTTGAGGCACACCGCCTGTGCCCAATTCGTCATCCAAAAGGGTATACTGACTGTGCATGCTGTGCCGATAGGCCACATCGAGGGTGTACACGCTCCTACTTTTAGTTTAACTTCGATTTGATGGTAAAACAACATAAGCGAAGTTATTCTGTGGTCGAAATGCCTCGTGAACCCGAGCCCAGTGGTAGTGTGCATTCCGTACAACAATGTGCATCAGTCGACGAGACGAAGAAATCGTTGATTAGCACGTTCATGAATTCATTTAGCACTTTGAGAAATACTTCTTTCGCCCGCGCCGTTGCATACACGCCCGCCAGCACTGAAGGCTCTATAGAGCTTCGGATAAAATAAAGGGAAGATATGCCCGAGAAAGTGAAATAGGAGTTTTCTGTTCTTGAACTCCATTTGACAAAATGGCGTCAGATCGTGAATTTAGCTCCTTTCTTCCACCTTTTATCCCCATAATTTTTCAAGGAAGTAAAATTGAGGACGCAGAACTTTATTACACCGATTTTAATACTCCCTAAGGGAGTACGGTCCCAAATGAAGGTAGTATTAAGCCCTTAAAACGCCCAATTCGGCTAGTTTGCGTTTACAGTGTAAGGCAGCGGTATTAAAAATGTATTCGATGGATTCCCAAGCACCACGACGCTCTTTTAGGATTCTCAACAATCGTGTTCAGAACCCAAAAATATTTAAAATTCGTGTCAGTACTCCATTAAAGGAGCAGTAACATCAATTTTACGCATGTCGCGTTTTTTGCGTCAACGTGCAGTGATCGATGCCCTAGTAACGATTAGGTACTGATAATGCAACATAGCGACGAATTAATATATGTAATAATGATTAGTATGACCAGTATAGAACGCAGTTCAAAACGGTTGCAAAGCCCGCCAATTTTCAGCGCTGCCAAGCGGTCACCTCCCGCCGTCACACCCCATCTGATCACGTGGCCACACGAAATGGTGACGCGAGCTTCAGCTGACATTTCGTCTGCTCGGCGCGCCCGTGTAGGCATGTCTTCGTCACCCCCCATCGTCGTCGCCACCCCCCATTATCGTCGCTGCCGTCATCAGCGTCCGCAAGCGACGATGAAAACACTGAGGAATATGGAATTGCTGCGATTCGCAACGTGGCGAATCATTTTCGGTTGGATCCTCTTCAGAGTAGTGATTCTGATATCGACGCCGCACCGAGCAGCGACGAGGAGGCAGCGGGAGAGGAACGCTTGGGCTATGCTGGCTGGCAAGACATATCACAACTACGTATGTGAACGCTGCGTGCGTGTTACTTGCTTGAAATGAAATTTCTCTGATATTGCCGTATTTGCGTCTAACTAAGCATAACCAATGTGTCGTAATAACTGGTGAGTTTGTGAATGTCGCCATGTGTGTCAATTCTATACCTCGCGAAAACTTTCTGTGGCAGCACAGTAAAAGCTGCGGAGCCGAATCACGCACTTTTTTACTGCGCGTCTGCATGTAGTCCGCGAACGCTAACTTTTATACACTACGTAGCATAAAAGGAAACATAAAAACAAAAATGTAGTTATTATGCTCAAGATCGTTCGCATTGTTATCAAGAAAGCTTATTCCGTGTGGGAGTTTCGTTTTTTGCCGTTTCTAGTTTTCTGGTGTCATTTCACTTTTTTCCTGCCCCGGTAAACAGCGATGGCGTCGTTCGGTTGCAGCAAGTTCACATCGGAGCTTGTGAGCGAGGATGAGTGCGCGTTCGCTAGGTGAGCTGTATTCATCGAGCAGAAGGAAAAGAAGACAGCTGTGCGTCGTCAAATATTTTGTTCCCCGCACATGCTATCACGGAGAATTCTTGTGTGTGTGATACCGTCAGCGCAAGTTGGTCTCTCATCGCATAGCCACCTTGAAATTGACACCGGCGACCTGTCAGTCTTCAGCAAGACCAGCTGCTTGAAAGCAAAATTGCAATAAAAAACTGTACGTAAAAAAACAATGACCCTTTTCATTAATTGCGTTCCATACGTGGTCGGTATTTCGGTTGCCTGGTATTGCTGATACAATAACGCTAAAGATCGCGTACTTTAACATCGTCCCCGTCGGCGTCTACGGCGAGAGCGGTTCTTGGCGCTTTGCGACGATAGCGATTTTGGAGGATAAAATCATCAGTGAAAAGCTTCGCCAGTGCAACAGGCGCGTTCATGTCTATTATGCGGCTAACGGCCAAAACAGCGTTCTTGAGCGACTAAGGAGTGCGTTTCACCCGCTTGGATTTACCACGGCCGTGGATTTACGAACGTGAGACGCGCGCCTGTGACCAGTCGTGGCCAAGATATCTGCGACCCATCGATGACTTCACGTCCACAAACAAATTAACGTGAGCGTCTTCAGAAAGTTGTTGCGTCTACAAAAGAAGGAAAACGACAATACCGACCCTGTGTTTACCGAAATTTAGGACATGATTTCTTGTTGCCATTGTGTTGAATTCCCTAACACGCACAGTTCCTGCTCGACCATGCGCCTCCCCCCCTTTTTTTCAAAAATAAATCTGACCGCTTCAATAAAGCTGCTTCCTGTGTTTCTTAGCAATAAAGAATATTTTATTGCTATGAAAAAAAATGCCGCCACCTCCCCGAAGGGAATCGTGAGGAAATGCGAATGCATTTCGCGCGCGCTTCACTCCATTTATATATACGTGCGAGCGAGCGGACGGGAGTGTGGGGCGCAGGGAGGAGAGAGAGCGAACGGCGAGAGAAGGAGCGGCGAAGCACTGCACCTACCCTCTGCTGCACTCTCCACACACGCGGGAGCTCCGCCGAGCTTCCGCGATGCGAGCGCCCTCACACACCAGAGCGCGCTCCTCCTGTCCACTCACTCTCCGCTACTCCGCCCGCACCACCTGCTCCGGTTGCTAGGGGCGAGGATAAGCGCGCGCGCCCGCAGCTGTTGCTATGGGAGAGGGAGTGAGAGCGGAGAGATAAAAATTACACTATCTTCCGCTAAAGGGAACCATGTGTAGATGTGAAGCAGCGGGCGCTAACGCTTACACCGGCGGCGGCGTTGACGCTGGCGCTCATCGCAGCGTTGCGCAGGAGAGAAAACTGGGGATGGGTAAAGCTCGCAGCGATGGAGCGGTGTTTCCTACTGGAACATGCCAATCGCTGCTAATGTGCAATGAGAGACAGAAGACTCCGACTGGACACAGAGACTCGCAGTCCGCTTTTAGTTAACGCGCACGCTGCGAATTTTTATTGTTCAACAACGCACAGGAGAAATCTCCCACCGGCACCACCTTGGAGGTAAAGATCCATTGCCATATATACGGGGTGGCCAGTGAACGGTTGTGCAGCGCGAGCAGTCGGTTTTTTCAACCATGTGCAAACCGCACATAAACAAGTGGCTGCTTATTCCGCTGTCATCCAGCCGAAGCCTAGCGTCTCAGGGCGTCCCTGGGCTGGCGGGCGCCCACAATGACAAGCTAGCCACCGAAGAAGGCTTTAGCCTTCGACGTTGTCGTCCCTGAGGGGACTAGTAGTCCAGAAAACGTCGTCGACGCGACGTCTTCAATAGTAGGCATTGAAGAAGTGTACTGCGTCCAGCACTTCAGAGGCCGGAATTATCAAGTCACTGTCAACAGTGAAGCCGCCCTGGCTCAAATCGTAGACGCGTCACACCTCATCATACGAGGAGAGCGCGTTGCCGTCGTGCCCCTGGGGCCCCAAGTTACTCAAGTGACCGTCCTGTTCCTGCCGTGCCGTGTCCCCAGCGAGGTCCTCGCGCAAGCATTGTCCCCCCTACGGGAAGGTGTTACACATCAGCAGAGGACTCATGGGGTCACGCCCAACTGTGACCACTGGGACGCGATACGTCCGAATGGAAATGAAGACCTCGTCGCCTGTGCCCAACTACCTCAAAGTCTCTGGCCATCGTGTAACCTGTGATTATAAAGGGATCCAGCGGGTGTGCCGTCGATGTGGAGACAGTGGGCACTTCCGTATGAATTGCACAACTCCTTTTTGTGGAAGGTGCGGCGTTTATGGCCACGACGGGAAGGGCTGTTCTCTGCCGTGTCGCCGCTGCGGTGACCCGCACGCCACCGTCGCCTGCACCATCAGGCAGTCGTACTCAGAGGCGGCATCCAAGAACTTCCCGCCTCTTCAACCAGGAACGCCGTCGAACAACAAGCGCGACGGTTCGTCGACGCCAGCCCCCGTCACTTGCCAAGACCAAGTGCAAATTGCGACGCTGCAGCAAACGCCCACTGCGTCTCCGGCCAGCCCGGACACGGCGATTCCTCCAGGCTCTGAAGACCCATCCAGTGCCCCGCGTCCAGTGGTCATTCCCACGGAGACCCAGGTCGAGCCCTCGCCAGACAAGGCGTCTCTTGGCGAAGGCGTCGCAGATGGCGACGTGATATCCGACGCTCCCCCACATGACAGCCCAATCCTCCGTAAGTCCTCCCGTCATCCAGGAGACTCCGTCCCAGGATGACGAGGTTTCCATCTACGAGGACTCTAACAGCACCACAAGTGAGACGGCCCTGCGAATAGACGAAGACGCCACCCCCAGCGACATCAGCCGGGACAGTTTAGACACCTTTGAACCGTCCTCGCTCAAGAGCCCTGGCACCAAGCGCCACCGGATTTCCAGCAGCGACTCAGAAGCCCCCAGCAGGTACAGAAGTCCCCTGCGGACTTCAACGCGGCCCCGGAAGCCCCGCGCTTCCGGTGGGTCGCCTGGCCGTAAGAAATGACTGAGCCACTCGCGGGGCACCCGCTCCCGCGCCTGCTAGAATTGGGTATCGTCTTGAAATGTGCATCCAGGTTGGTCTTTATTTTTCATTATGGCTACTATACTAAACATAATTTCACTGAACGTTAAAGGTTTTCGCAGTGCGGCAAAACAGGCCGAGGTGATCAGTGTTGCCCGTGCTTCGAATTGTGATGTTCTGTGCCTGCAGGGAACCTATTTCTTCTCGCTATCTGACGTGCTGGCATTTAAACGAAAGTTCAATCTAGATTGTTATTTCTCTTTTGCTACAACTCGTTTTACGGGAGTAGGTATTATTATATTTAATCGGGCTTTATTGAGGAGTCACCATGTTTTTTTATGACGGTGTGGGTAGGGTTCTGGCTTTAGACTGCATCTACCTTTCTTTTAGGTTGAGGATACTGTGTGTATATGGGCCAGCACAAGCTGGACAGTCTAATGATTTTTTTTCGAGACTTGGATGTTCTTTTTTCTCGACGGTCGTCACGTTATTCTAATTGGCGACTTTACTTTGTGTTAAATACGCGAAGCGATGTACAAGGTCCTGGCTGGGGTCGGTCTGCTTGGAATTCACGTGAGCTGCGACGCCTTGCCCAACACTTTTCATTACCGGATGCGCAAAATGTCGCGCATGGGAGCACCTTTGTTTGGACATGGCGACGCGGGCCATCATCCAGCAGGCTCGACCGGGCTTATATTGCACGTGCCTTAGAGGCACTTGTCTCCGATTTACGTGTTCTGCCCTTCCCACCTTCCCCTGTGTACATCTCTGACCATCGTCCGATTCTCTTAGAGCTTGAAATTCCAATTTCTTTGTCGGAGAAACCATGGCGTCTTGATGTTCGCGTCCTCCAGGATTCGCGCTCACGGTCAGATTTGTCACGTGCAATACGTGTGTCACTTGCTACGTCTGGTCCAGATGATTGGGATGCGCTTAAAACGCAGTGGCGTCTGCACTGCTCAGTTGAAGGGCGTTCGCTTCATCGTCGCGTTTCTGAGGAGCTGGCCGATACTGCAACGAAGTTACGCATCGCCTTGCTCGCTGAAACGCCGTCTCCCCTCATGCGAGCTTGGCAGCGTGAACTATACTCCATCTCAGAAGTACCTTGCAGCACTGTGGAAGCTGCAGGGCTTGTTAGCCAATAGGAAAGGCGAAAGCCCCCCTCGAGACGTGTTCATCCGCGTCGCGTCGTCTGCTCGTCGTCTCTTTGGCGTCGGCTCGCCTACCTTGTCGATACTTACTCCCTCCAATTAGTACAAAACGCAAAAACCTCTGCGGGAACGCCACCTCGTTGTTTCTTTATGTTCAGAAACCCACTTGTGCAGGGCGTGTTCGCTGGCGTTTGTGAGGCACACGGGTCTTTTCATAACAGCGTTCATACTGGCGTTTTCACCGAGTTCTTTTTTGTCAGCGTGATCGACGGCCTTTCAGCAGCTATCGCGTACCATTCTTGAGTGGAACAGCAAATGATTGGCACAGAAAACATTATAGACATTCAGGGTGTTTCGCATCGTCAACGCATCACCGATGCTAATGTTGTGGCGACATCTGCACAGTTAACATCAAACCACTTTTACGGCTTGGCATCGCCTCAGTAGTCCTAGCAGCACCAAAACAAACGAGCGATATAAATAATAGCGAAAGAAGATACCTGATTATTTTCCCTGAGCGTTAGATTAGACTAAGCAATGACAGATTATGCCACTTATTTCTTGCTGTCCGGGCAGAGAGCCAGCAAAAAGCCCGAATTCGGATGGAAGCGGGTGGTCTGGGGTGTATGGGGGGCTGCCATGTTGCTTTACGTCACCGAGGTTAGGGTGGTTATTACGGCTACCAGCCGGTAATCTCTTCATTATTTCAGAAATTTCGAAGTGCATGCGTGAAGGGCCTAACGTGCCACGTAGCGCCGTAACGCGTCATGCGAGAAGCACAGCTAAAGCACTTGCACCTCGTCGATAATGAGAGTTAAGCCCAGGACTATATTATGTGCTGCGCAAGGACACTGCCTGTTTACTCCTCGTAGCTTCGGCAGTGCTGCAAGGTAATTGTGAGATGGAGTATACGTGAACGCTTCCAGCGCTTGCCTGCTGCCTCGTCTATAGCGGCGGCAGCGTGGCGTTGTAGGCACAACCCCTGTGCACATCCTGAGGTGCTACGCTATGCGAGGCAATCGTTTTTTGGGCAGTCACAGCCATCTGTCTCTATGACCCCGCAGATACCACCTGCGCAGCCGCTTCCTACTCGTGATCGATCTCTTTTTTTTTTTTTTTGGCGCATTGTGAAGCGATGTCATGTTCGGCTATGCGGACAAACTGTCATATAATACCGCCAATGCTTAGAGGGGTTGCCCCGTTTCCCTCAAGAAGCAGCTGATTCTCTACACACTCCCCCCGTCCCCCCGAATAGGTAAAGGCGGCACTGCAATGCATGAAACGTGCAACGGCCCCTGGGCCAGACGGTTTTCCAGTTGAGTTTTACCTGGCACTTTGAAATGAGATTGGTGATGCCTTTACAGCGGTTATCCGGAAGTGTTTTGAGGACGGTGCCTTTCCATCCAGTTTTCGAAATGGCCGAATTGTACTTATTCCAAAAGGTGACGCTTTCTCTCTTAATCCTGAAGAATGGAGGCCTATCACGCTCCTTAATGTTGACTATAAGATCTTCGCGACTTTAATCGTTCAACGTCTGAGGGCTTTGCTGAACACCCTGGTGGGTCATCATCAAGCTTCATCAGTGCCTGGACGAGAAATACACAACTTGTCCTTTACCACACGTGATGTCATAGCATATACGTTGTCACGGTCTGCACGTGGTCTCCTTGTATCTTTCGACCAGGAGAAAGCATTTGACCGACTGGAGTATGCGTATATCTTTAATGTGCTCACAGCCTTTGGCTTTCCTCATTCATTTGTAGATATAATAAGGAATACCTACTCTGGTATAAAAAGCACACTGGTTCTGGATGGCTGGGAAAGTGCTGCCTTTCCCGTAACACGTGGGGTGCGTCAGGGATGTCCATTGTCCTCTCTGCTATTTGTGCTCAGCCTTGAGCCCTTGTTGTGTGCTTTAGACGCGGATTCGCGCGTCCGGGGTCTTCCGCTCCCTGGCAGCAGTGTTGTGAAGGTCACAGCTTTTGCTGACGACATTACCCTGTACCTTTCGCATGAAGACAGTCTTTCACAAAGCCTACGGTTATTCTTCGAGTACGGTGACATTTCAGGTGCAGCACTGAACTTCTCCAAATTCCGGTACTTGTTCATTGGCTCACTGAACTCCCCTTTTAGCTCCGTTTTCTCTATTCAACCGGCCATGTCCCTTCGCATTTTAGGTATTTTATACAACCACTACGGCATTTGTAACTGCGTTTGGTCAAACGCCCTCGACGAAGTCAAACAAAAAAAATTGAGGACGCAAGGGATTTCGACTTCCCGCTTCTTGAACGGAGGTACCTTGCACAGGCTGTACTTTGCGGTAGCGTTTGGTACCTTTCACACGTGGTGCAACCGCCTTCGCGTATCGTGCGATAATTGCAGTCTGCTTTGTGTTCCTTTTTTTGGTCAGGTGGTACTGAGTTGGTCTCTCGTGCGGCACTAGGACAGCGGCGTTCCCAGGAAGGCTTTGCTTTCCCTTCGGTGTCCATACGCTGCCGGCTACTGGCCCTGCGCTTCCTGTTGCGCCTTGTACAAGGAGAGTAATTCCCCGCGCGAACTCTCGCATATTATTTTCTAGGCACTCACCTCCGGCATTTGATGCCTAATCTGCATCTTAACAGGGGCCCACAGTCAGCAACACTTCCTTAATTTTATGCAACAGCTGTTGCATTTTTTCGCCATGTCCAGTCGACCTGTCCTGGGGTAGATGTGTTGAACAATCCTATTGTGGACACAACAGCTGCTTTGTTGCTCCCGTTAGTTCCTCCGGCCCGCCTCGCTCGCTCTAGTCGTGTGTCTTGGAGCGCACTGACAGCATCTTTACTGCCTGGCCACCTCGGGGACTTCATGTGGCGGCTGGGATGGGGTGTGCTTCCTACTCTCGACCGCCTCGAGAGGTGGAGAATGGTCCAGTCAGCAACATGCCCGAACAGCTCCCTACAGGAAACAAACCAGCATGTTCTCAGGCAATGCGTAATTGCTCGTGTTTTCTGGAAGGCCGTGCATGTAGGATTTCGCGGTCTCGGCGTAAATCGCTTCGTTTCTTTTGGGCGTTGTTCCCGAGGCCACTTCGCTTGCCTTCTCATCGTTGCCGGTACTTTCTGTCTCTGGCGCAACCGCTGCGAGGCAGTTGCAGCAGGCCGTCGCCGTCGCGCTTTCTTCCCGATCCTAGAGCGATTGTACTCGGAGCTACTACCTGTTTTGTCGGAGGAGCTCTTCTTTCTTGGTGAAGAGGAATTCTTTCGGCACTGGTCTTGCCGTTTTGTGTTGGTCTGCAACAGACGCGTAAAACTTATCTTTCGGCCTACCTGGTTTTGGTAGCTGATGTGTCGATTGGTGTCGGCAAGAACGCCATGTAAATACGCAAAATGTACATATTCATGTTTTACTGTGCTTTTTGTTTACCATGTAATGTACATATGTGTACCTAAGTTTTTGTAAAAAAAATTTGCGTGTCTGTGCATATTCTGTTCTGTTGAAATGTTATTGATGTCCATAGTATGTGTTAATAAATTTCTCTAAACACAGTCACATCGTACCGTTGTACTCACCTGAGCTGCTGTAACTGGTATGCAATAAACTTCCCGGTGTTCTACACAGGGACAGCCTTCTGCTCTCCTTCTTTAGAAGGACAAATTCATTCACCTCGTTTTTTTTAACGATAACGACGGCCGAGGATCCGTGATGATGTATTCCAAGAACTGTCTGCTGCCCACACTTACCCCCAGGAAGTCGGGGACCAGAAGCAGGCCGTTAGGAGGAGCAGGTCATCGTTTAATTTTCATTATTGCTTCTAAGGTGAAACTTGCTTTCTTAAGGAGAATGCTGAATAAAACAAAGGGCGGGGGAGGGAGGGTTGAGGTAGAGTTACTGTACATGATATCATTAGGTATGCTACCTAAAAGTAGCATATTGATGGTTTGCGCGTGACGTCGCGGACGCACAACATGTACTCTAAAAGAAGTCACAGTTTCGCCACTAGGGCGAAGCAATGAATGCGATAGCAAGAAATTAGTTTGTCACGAAGAACAATAAGCCGCTCGATACTTGCAACGCGTCGCCGCAGCACAAAGAAGGACGTTCGAAAAAGGATGCATAGGTATACACAAGACAAGCGTGAACTAACAACTGTCGCAGTTGTTACGTGTTTGTATTTGAGCAACGCGCTGCGAGTGTCCACAATGCAGAAGCCGATGCTGTTGTTGTTGTTGTTGCCTCTGACATGGCTCATACCCACTCAGGGGATTGGCCAAGGATTCGATACATGATTATATGACTTTTCGACGCTATTTGATACCTCTTTTTCTTTTAAACTGCGGCACGTGGAATGACCCCTCTGCGTCTCCTGCCACGCGGTGGCGTCTGACGCCAAGTGTGCCCGGTGTTCTTTTTTTTTCCTTCTACATCATGAGTGGTACAGTAGCGAGCCGCTTTTTCGTGCGCATCTCAAGGGCAGTTTTCAATTTGAAAGAAACTGTAAAAGCGTTGTGTAATAGAAAACACGATCAAACTGTTCCGAGATCTGCGTATCGCGAGCGGCAAATGGTGCATATGAATATTTCGCCGTTATATCGCTGGCGCGAGCATGGCGTGTGGCTGTGTTGGCTAGCGCAGCAGGCTGCGGAGCGAGGGGTCGCCGGTTCGAATCCCCGGTCAGGTGGTTTGAAATTTTTTCTGCTGATTTTTCTTTATGCCTTTTTTATATATACACATACATATCCGGGACATCACGGCGTCAACAGACGGCGACGGCAAAAATCAGCTAGAGTGTTCATATAATTCCTATCGCAATAATTGTCGACGTCAGCGTTGCTCGGATATTGTCACTAAGCGCCTGAGGCCTGGCCTAGGAGCTCGCTGAACACATCAAAATACTGTCGATGTCATAACATATTGGCTGGAATCAGTATAGAATCCCGCCAGGCGTCAAAACATGTGATTTGAGCTACGAGTGGGTGTCTTAAAGGCCTACCCATTAAAAATCGCTCGGACATATTTAATGATCATCAGCAGCAGAACCATCAACAAAGTAAACGGCTGAGTAGGTTCACGTGTTGCCCTACGGACGCGTAGCGGTCCCTCCGCTGATACGCAAAATGAATAATTATGGCGTAATGGGCACTTAACTGTTCTTGCAGTAGGCATTCAACGATACTTTGAAGTGGCCAATGTTACGCGCCCGGTGGTTGGTTTCCTTACGACAGGGTTGAGTGATGCACCAAAATGGGCACTGCGCACAAGGACCGATTACCCTATTGCGATCATCTTTTGAAGGCGAAGTTCAAGCGTCCTCCAATATTATTTATTAATGCCATTAGATTTCCATAAATTAGCAATGACATATTGAGAAAATAAGTTTTGATGAGTATAGGAGCATCACCTGGAAGCGAGCCAATAGCAAGAGATTACTTAGAAATTCGACAGCGTAGTTAAACAAGGACTACCAGAATGGACACTTGTTTTTTTTTTTCGCACTGCAATAGCCAAGCAATAAATGACAAACTCATGCCATCAGCCATTCTATAGCAATAGAATGCAGTTACGTGCGAAGTGTCCGAATGTAAATTAGAGGAGCGGTGCGCAGGTTGAAATGCGCCAAGACTTCGAACAAGCGCAGTTCATTGTTGCTCCTAAATATCTTGAAAACACGTTCACTGCCAGCGTGCGTCATTGACTAAGACCGTAACATCGTCTGAAAACACATAACGTGGGCGTGTCCATTAAAAATCTACTTCAAGCGTGCTTTCCATTAGCCAGTTACACCAAATCTTTCTCTCTTGCTATGTCTTGGCACGAAGCATCCTGTGGCTTTCGAACTGTCATCCTGTGACGAAGAAAGTCATAATAACTACTGCGAAATAGTCGCACGATGAGAAGCGTTATTATGACGGGAATCATTTTTAACCTTCTCGGTTACGTAATTGCCTAGCAAAATAGTCTAGACACTAATAATTAAGCCCGTCAGCTGCATTAAGCGCGTTATATGGCGACTGTGACAGGGTTCGTAACTTGGGCGCTCCATAAAGAAGGCAGAGAGGAGAGAGGGTGCAATACTGCGCTGCCCCTTAATTATGGGGAAAAGAACGAGCTGGCGCACCAAACCAAGATGTTAGTGCTAGGGGCATACAAGGGGCACTATCGTTTACCCTTTTACTGCTTAACTCCGTAGAGAACGAAATCGTCGCCTAGCGCACCTGCGGGGGGCATTTAGCCAACCACAACATAGATGCCATGAGTAGTTAAGAGGACGCTACAGGTTTTGCATTAGACAGTTGCTGACAATCTCCCTCTGCACCGGCCCTCTAGGCCATGTCTTATCCCTCTTTACTCTATTTATCGTTAAGTACTCGAACATAGACACCGCTAAGCTTAGAAGGATATAACGTATATGTCCTTCTGAGCTTCTACACACCGCCATAGACCCGTGCTACGCACTTGCTATGGTTTAGCAGTAGTGGGGCTGCCAAGCGCTTTTATACTAAAAGACAGGTCACGATCGTATCAGAAAAAATAGGAACTCAACGCAGCAAAAATTTTTCCACTATCAGAGTTTAATAATTCTTATGTGTATCATTTAAAACAACCATCAACAGAGCAAGTTGGTTCTGTCCACTAACTGAGAACAGCCACAGAGTAGCAGCAAAAAAAAAGAAAGAGTGATGGGCGCTACTATCTAGTCATACGGTAAGCGCCGATATCCGTACCACGTGGAGCATATCGGATGACTTACATCTAATGGTCACTGGTGAACCCAGATAAAGATCAAGTTTGTTCAAAGAAGCCTTAAACGTAATCATACTCATAAGAGCACAGGTTTGTTGACGCTTCAGTCAAGAAGCCTGAGCTTTTATGAGTGGAAAAAAAAAGAACAGCCCAGTGCCACCAGGTTTCAAAATTTCGTCGTAGTCCGCGACCTCACGGAGTAAAGTGCATTACTGAAGGGTCATGCTAGTGCACTTGTAATGTTTTTCGCATGCTACCCGACACGGTGATCGGGGCTTTCTTCTGTCAGGCCGATGTATGCATACTTTACTACCTGAATGATAATGGAGTGATCAACTACGAAGAAGTATTTAAAGCAGAGACACTACACCCTAGTTTGCATCCACGTTTGCATAGAGCGCGAATTCAACGGCACAGCTTTTGCAAATTTCAAGCGGCGGAAAACCCCAAGCAGACTGCGCCCTCACAATATGAATGACATTACGTCTAACTTGCTTTTTGTAGGTAGTTTTGATGTACACGAATCACCAGTAAAAAGTGCTGCTTGTCGCCAGTGAAAAATGATCAGGTGTCATCTCCCTAGGTTAAAACCAAAGCAATTTCACGCCGCTGGGTGCAACCTCCTGCCTAGCAGCTTCAGAATAACTGTCACTAGTCATGACGTAGCAATTTGGGCTCACTGGTCGTTGACGCACAGCGAAGCGTCATCTTAAAATTTATTTCTTCCTGTGCTGCAATTGAGCGAGCAACTAAGAAATGGTAGTAGACGCAAATGTACTGTCTGATATCTTAAAGAGTCACCGAAATGGAGGCAAACATCGCCAAGCAGACTTTTTTACGCGAGGCGAAATTCTCTTACTCTCCAAAAATATGCTACATGAAACCGCACAAATACGACAGATATCTTCAAGCAGAGCTTTGTTTCGTAAAATCGCGGAGTTGTGACCAACTGTAACTACTTGTTGCCGTGGTGTGTTGCAAGCAAGTGGGCGAAAAGTTAGCGCCCGGCTTCGCCTTTTACAGTCTTTATCGTCTTTACTTTATAGCTATATTATCGCTCAGTAGACATGAAATATTATCTAGCCCAATGCGCACTCTTAAGGCTAGTTCGAACATGCGACTTGCACCGGTCGCGGGAGCTATCGTTTGATCAGGAATAGGAGGTTAGCTTATTCTACGGGCCAATGGCGATGCGAGCTACATGCAAGCAGACATGAATACTGCGTGGCGACGTGTGTAAGTCGCACGCAGGGGTGAACATAGGTCGCCTTGAGTCGCTTTTTGGTCGCAAGTAACAAATGGTCGCACCACCGGTGCTTGACGCAGGTGCCAACGAGACTTTATGCCACGCGAAAGTCGTCGACGACCACATATTGCTAACAGTGGCTGCAAAACTCATTGCCGTCACCCAAAAATGATTTGCGCAAGCCTGCGTCTTTGCTCCTCATTTGCAGTGCTGAACTGAAGCAACAAAATAATGGTTGAAACCCGTACAGGACGCAGAATATTTTATAACTGGTTTTGTCAACACAGTGGCAGCCTCAGGTATCACTGTGGCGCGGCTGTTTATTAGCGTATCATCACATATTTTAAGCAAACTTCGGCATCTTTTGTCAACGAAAATTTCCACTCTGTTCATATACACATTGAACAATACACTGCAATAAATCACCATAGTTACTTCTGCGCGTAACATTCAATAGTAAAAATGTCAACGTACCAGTGGAGCGACACGGGATTCCACAAAGGTGGTCTTCGGCGCGTTGCACACGTATTGAAACGCGCACTAATCTAGCCCTGGAAGCGCCGCTTAGTCAGCTGATGCCTTGCCGCTAAATTCTGTTGCTGCGCTACTACAGTAGTTCAACGTGTTCCTGAGTCGTAGCATGCGTAGACAACGTGTGCAGGAAGAGCCAAACGCCACCAAGGTCTGCAAAATATGGCGAAAAATGCACTAGAAAATAGCCATAAGCAACAGTGATAACTCTTAGCCTGCGCTTATCGTGTGCTTGTAGCCGATAATAGTTGACAGTAGCACAGTCATCAAACCTACCGACACACGCTGACTCTGCCGACAACTGTTGACGATGGTAAAAATCAAGTGCGCTTGCTCTGAACTGCCATGCTTTAAAAACAATGACCGCTCACAGTATCAACAGTATCAAAACATAGCCGTTTCGCTGCCAAGATTCGTGCCTGATAGATTACGCTCTAGGCTTTTCAAGGAGGACTTTTATATCACGCATCAAAGTATAGCTGGTAGGACAGTGAAGCTCTACACTGTCGTCCTTTATGAAAGGGAACACGCGAGTGCGTGGCCTGCGCTCCGCGGCGGCTCTCTGCAACACCATCAACAAACAGTTAAAGAAAGCACGTCTCTCTATTGGCAGGCAAAATAACAAGTCACGGCTAGTGGACAAGCACTGCTTGATCACGCTCCCTCTCCGATGGCGCACCGGGCGATGCCTGTAGGGTGTCGTCTGCTGCAAACAAATCGAGCGTGGTGCGCCAGCACAGTTGAATCGGAGAACTTCTGGCACTCGACTTACGCGAGTCTCACGTTTTTTAGATGCGAAGCATCTTATGCTCGGGGCTCTGTCCGTCCCTCCCGCGTCCGCCGTCCCGCGTCCGGCCACTTTCATGAAGTAGGGAAGCACCCATTATGCGAACCAGAACACTGTAGTAATATGAAGGCCGTCAACCACTATCACAGTCATCAGAGTCATGGCCGAGAGCACAGAGAGGCTGCTTAGCAGTGGCTAGGCAGGTGGTGTCTGTCGCCCAGGTTGACCCCATTCCTTGATCTTGCTTGCATGTGTTTGGAGGGGGCTTAGTCTGTCCCTCATTCCCGCGTCCCACCCCACCACAGCGCATGCACGTCCTTTCCCCCCTCTCTCTCCTACGCTCACCCCCTTTCTCTCCTCTAGGAATCTTCTACTCTACGGAGCGGCCCCCCGCGTCCCACACCCCCTACAGCGCATGCGCGTCCCCTCTCCTACGCTCACCCCCATTCTCTACTCTAGGAATCATCTACTCTACGGAGCGGCGTCCGCGTCCCACATCCCCACAGCGCGTCCCTTCCCCCCTCTCTCCTCTGGGAATCCTCTACTCTACGGAGCGGCGTCCCGTCCCCCTCTCTCTCCTCTCCTACGGTCCCCCCCCATCCTATCCTCTAGGAATCCTCTACGGAGCGGCACGCACGACAGGTGCATACTCCGCTAGGGGCGCCACGGTAGTTCCGCGGTATGAAAATGACGGAGCGCGCGCGCCTCATTCTCTCTAGTGTGCAGCACCGCGATGAGCGCTTGGACCGCTGCCGTGAAATGAGAGCGGCGACGTTCCTCCCGCTCAAGCTGATTATCTCCCCGCTGCTTCGCATCCACACATGGTTCCCTTTAGCGGGAGATGGGGAAGTTTTTGCATTACAGATACAACATTGTTGGAAAAGTTTGCAAATATTCGAAAGTTTTTTTTCTGTCATTTTCCTCGCTTAGCAACGTCTCCTGCACCATGGTCTCGGCCAGTGTGTTTTGATTGGGCATGGCGTGAGAGCATCAAATGCGGATATACAAAATGACAGAGTACTTATCTGGCGACAGGCCAGGATTCTGCCTCGAAAAAAAAAAGAATTTCCGTGGCGGTCAGTCCTAAATTTTCGAAAAACCAAAGAATGAAACATTCACCATTGTACATCGCTTTCGCCTATGTAGGTCTTGTTCAGGTGAAGTGCCACTCGCGTAAGGCGACCGACAGGCCTTTCTCGTATAGCCCGTTCTTGCGCACCATGCATGATTTGTTGACAGGGGACGACGAGCTGCAGGCGTCACCCGTTGCGCGAGCGTAAAGGGAGCGTGATCAAGCAGTGCTTGTACACAATCTCTGACTCGTTGTTTTGTTTGCTAATAGATGACGTAAAAAACGGTCGTGCTTTCTTTGCGCGCAAAAAGCATTCTTTTGATGGAAAACTGACCTCACAGCCACGCGTGGGCCGGCGACCGATGCGCCACCACCACTGCTCTATGCCGCCAGGCTACCGCTGTCTCAAGCAGTCCGGCGAGGTAATCTTGCCGAGTGCTCAATATTTATCGTTGATGGCGTGGTAGTTTTTGTACTGTCCGTTTACAGTTAACATTGTTTATTCTGTCCGTTTACAGTTAACATTGTTTTTTTTTAACACGAAAGTGTTTTATGCCGGGGTCCACCAAGACATCAGTGACGTAATTCCGTCACGGAAATTACGTAAAAAATATACGCATGATCAGAAGTCAAAGAAAAAAATGTTCCGTGGACCGAAGTCGAACCCACGGCCTCTTGGGCCAACATATACCGGGCACGCTATCCACTGCGCCACATGCACTTTTATTTTCTTTGTTGCTTCACCACGGTCACAAGCCCGCAGAGTGTGTGACCGTGACGGCGCCACTGTCACACACTCTGCGGACTTCGCAAACACGCCTTTTATATCTAATACTGTCCTCTCACACGCTCGCCCCGTTAAAAAAATCCACGCATCTGCACGAAGTGAATCATGACGAGTGGGCGAAGCTCTGGGTATTGTATGTGCGAGTAACCGTACGTTACCCGAGCGTTGCCCCATATAATGAAAATTGAGTGATATGAAGTGACATAAAGAGTCGACGAAAAAGCTAGGTTCTAAGGTCCATAATGTCTACGTTGAAGTCGCGGACTGGTAGAAAGGGCTTGTGCTTGTAGGTGTTTTATATTGTGTCGTCACAGTTATGATTGATGCTCGTCTATCGTAAACCTTTTGTTTTATTCACATACATATGTGTCGACTATAGCAACGGTTTTCTATATACCTTGACAGCGGACAGTGAGAGTCGACGACAAAGCTGTAGGTCCCAAGGTCCATAATGTGTACGTTGAAGTCGCCGACTAGTAAAAACGGTTTGGGCTTGTAGGTGTTTTATATTGTCCTGTCACATTTATGACTGATATTCGCCTATTGTTAAACTTTCTTTTTGTCATATGCTTTGATTGATGGGTGTTTAAATGTCGGTGTTGTGACGATGTTGTGGCCTTTAATCTTATTCTTGATAACCTTTCGTTAACCTTTTACACTGTGCTGTACCGTGACAACGGACACCGTGGACGTGGATGGATAAGCCTCGGCTTTAAGGTGCTTCGCCCCTAAAATCGCCACCGGCCAAAAGGGAAGACAGGACAGCGCGTTGCATTTCCCTCTATAGGCACCGTGCAGTCGAGTTTTCCAGTGTAATGGAAGTGCCGGAACACAAAGCTTAGCGGATAGAAAACAAAATTATGAGGAGGGGTCGGTCAAAATGGAACGCGATGCAGACGTCTCCCTCCCTGTAAGAGTGGGAGGATTGTGGCCAGGATACACGGGTGACGCGTGCACGCGTCTGTTTTCTGCGTGCCCCTAACGGCCAAAGTCAGTGAAAGCGGGCAAATGCGAGCCAAGCAGCTCCCTCTGGTCAGTGGACGGTGCCTATATTCGCGGACAACTTTCCTTGGCAATGAAGCGAAGGCTACGTGGCCAAACTGCCCGTATCCTACCGCCAACCAGTGTAGTTCTACAATTGCGTCCGTATATTCTACGTGATATATAAAAATTACTACTTTATTTCCTGCATCTAGCCCTTTGCGACAGAATGCAGCACACGCACCAGGGAGATCCTTTATACGTTGTCACTTTGCGCTTTTGCACGAGGGAGAAAGTCCCTCTTGTACGTGTGTCTCAAACGCTAAGCGGCGTCTGCGATGGTATGCAACGCTGACTGCGCGCAACCATAACTTTCCACAGCCGTGCGAGACGTGCGTAAAACAGGACCACTTCGCGTAGAAGTACATCTGCTGAAGCTCCACCCACGCAGCTTTCCCTTCATTGCCAAGAAAAGCTGTCCGCTTTTATAGTCGGGCAGTGGTATAGTGAACTAGAACATATAGGCAGTGGCGCTCAATACTCTAACATCCCGCGAGTAGGCGACCTTAGCCCAAGTTCAGCGTTCGATCAGTGACGCCCTTCTGGCTGTCACACCGCTTTCGCTTATTCCGCTGTCATCGTTAACTACTCCTGCTACAACAAGCATCAATGACCATAGGTGTTTGTTCAATCATTGGTCATGGAGGACGTTAGTCGTGGGAGTGGAGATGTATCACTAAGCAATGTGGGTGCATCCACATTAAACGGTGCTATAGCTGTCAAACACCAATAGACATTGTGCAAGCTCTGTTATATCAGTGTGCAGTAAACATTAAACTCCTTCTGTAAGGAGACGTTTTACTTTCGTGTTATACCGATTCCTATGACGAAGGGATCAACCACTTTTTTGTCGTTTTTTTGGTGGTGCCTAGAACGTGTTTCGCCTGCCTTAACTTGTCGCCTTAAACGTTGTTTTGCATGCCCCTTTGGCGCCTAAAACGCGTTTTTTCATACCTAGAAATTCATCTTCTAGTCATAACAGCTAAACGCATTTGGAAAGAGCGAAAGTGTTGATTACACTAAATGCTGGAACGGAAAGGTATCTCTGGCATTTAAGTACGCCAAATTCGTAACAGTATACTGCAAGTAATCGAATAAACATCAGTTCGGTGTTCTATCTCAAATTGTTCACGACAGTACATTCGTAGGCCGTTGAAATTGTCACTGCTGGTAGAATGCATCCGGCAGTTCACTACGACCGATTATTTAATCCCGCGTAACAGTGCGTTCCAGAATGCACATCTCCATACTCGTCACGCACGGAGCCTAACCTAACTATATAGAATTATTATAAATCTCATATCGATATTTTTGTGGCTCGAGTAGGCAATAATAGCAAACAGGATAAGTTTTGATTCTTGCCCAGTTGCCAACGGCTGGCTAGCCGTTAACAAAGCTCGAACGCGCCAGAACAATAAAAATGTGTGCAAGCAAATGTGTGAATATTCACATTGGTGGTCTATCAAAACAGCATAATTCAGTCCGAGCACTGTGCGGCAAAAAGTTTGAATCCTTAACAGCGTTTATTTTATGCCATCTACATACATATACGTATATCCTTGTTAGCTTGCGCTAGTTGTAAGAGATAGAGTGATAATTTTAGCACTTGTTTTCCCCAGCCACCTACGTTATATATTAAACCGATGTGTCAAAAACTACCGGAAACGAGCAATTTTCCGAACTTTACTTGTCCAGAATCGTGTCTGTCGGAGTTTTCCTATTTGCTATTTAAAGCAACCAAACAAAAAATTACTTCCGATAGTGACTGCCATATGACAATTTACAGCACTAGTTTCATCTAATTTCATTGTCTGTCCAAGTTTTCCTTCTTTTTAAAGCAAAAGCCATTACTCCGGCGACGGGTTATCGACGAGCGAGAAAGCAAGCGGAGCCGCATCGGCTCCTGCAATCGTAAGGGGTGGCTTTCTTGCTTAACGTGGACGCCTCGCCGGGCAAGATGGCGGACCTATGCGCATTTCTGCTCCCGTAGGCAGCATATACAGTAGAGAGTTTTAGTGCCGGGTACCCCCCAGCCCCCCCGCGTACGCACACTCATGCGTTCCTTTGTATTCTCCACAGGTGCAGCTGGGAGTACAAAGGAACGCAGGAGCATGCGTACGCGGAAGGCTGGGGGTCCCCGGCACTAAAACTCCCAAATACCTCTACCGCCGCAGAGCGAAGGCCACGGCCTCGCTTGTTACATTTCATAAAGGACAACAGTGTACAACAGTGGCGTAAATCCATAAAGACCACAAGGACCACAAGGGGGGGACACACATCTTCCAACGGCGGCCGTTTTGTTTTTACAAATCTGCTTTATTTTTAATTATGCATTCACATAGTAGTAGTAGTAGTAGTAGTAGTAGTAGTAGTAGTAGTAGTAGTAGTAATAATAATAATAATAATAATAATAATAATAATAATAATAATAATAATAATAATAATAATAATAATAATAATAATAATAATACAAGAGAACGAGCATGAGTGTCGGGGCCCGGTGACAAAAAATAGGACTGGGCATCCAAGCGGCATCACATGGCGAAGTTAGTTTCTAATACCAACTCGTGGGCAGGCGCTAGCACCTCTGCAGCTGCATCATCCGGGTTAAAGTATGCAATAGAAAATGGTGGCACTTTTCGTGCTAACGAATAAAGGTATTTCCCCCATCGTACGTACCGGCTAGAAGAACTTCGTTTCTGTTCAGGAGAATATTCCCTCCCTTCAGCTCCAAGTTGAACAGGGCACAATCTGTCACGTTTAGGCTTTTACAGACACGAACATACATAACTCCCAGAGCACTCAATCGGATTGATTCTAATTTCCCGCAGTCATGCTGTGTGTGTGTACATGAGTGCTGTTCTTTCGATCACATGCTCTGGCTGTGCCCGTCCAATGCGGGCTCCAACTGACAAGACAAGGCCAAATTGGACTACCTACTGCATAGCACGGACTATACACATCAATTACAGGCTGTCCAGAGGGCCCGTGACGTCGCAGGGAGTCATCATCTCACGGTTCCGTCGTGGGCGGAGCCACCAACTTGATTGGGGGGGGGGGGGGCTCCGGCTCACCCTTAATCATTTTCCTCAGGACGAATCAATAAAGTTCTTGTCACTGTCCCTGTCACTGTTCATTGAAGCTGCTTCAGATTTCAGAGTTGGCTTTACGGAAACTTCGTTGTCCTTGACTGTCAAGAAATTCAAATGTGACGTTTGGAACACAAATATCAAGGGGGGCACACTTGCATGGGGTGTGCCCCGCCGCCTGAGCACAGGGTGGGGGGGGGGGGGGGTCAGGACCTTCCTAACCCCCCCATGATTTACGCCACTGGTGTACAAGACTGGGACCCATTGGTTGCTTCGTGCTGGTCATGCGCTGACGGGAGACGATTTAACAGATTTAAGTGAAACCAGGCTATCTGCACTGTATTTACGCCGAAAAGGTGACATGATCTCGGTCAGTTTTTTGAAGTGCTAGACTAACTACACAACAAAAAAAAAATACACATTCGACGCGATATTGAGAACTTTGCATCAGAACTTATTAGCAATTCTCCATATAATTTAGCAATGATATTTAGGGCTTCATCCTAAGAATATAGAGGAATGTAGAACCTACTAATACTAGCGTAGACTTGGCCATATCTCGGCTTATATCAAACATGAATGAAATGCTATGCAACAAGGACTGCGATTTATGAAGAAGTATGAATAGATGGAATTGAATCGAGCAACACGCGACAATAGACGAGTTGCATAAATACCAGCAATACTGTGAAAAGCCTCGAAATGTTCAAGCAACTCTGGGCTAAGCCGCCATCGTGCATGAAAGCAAATAAAAAAAACACGCAGAAACGCGGCGCTCGTGCGAGTGAAAAGACGTATAAACGTGAAATAGACGTTTCATTTCGATGTGAACGTTTTGTGTGATTCAGGTGGTATGCATGCCGGCCAAAGGCACGGGACTGCTCATGCACAATGGCGGCCGTTGACAGATGGCGCTGCAACAAAATCTTTTTTGCAACTCGTCTATATTCGTAAAACAAAAATTCGTTGTGGCTTAACAGAGTTATGCCTGCGTGTGCCTAGCGAGAGATACGGCTAATCTTGCTGGACTGTTTTAGTCGAGCGTCCGCAACAGCTTTGCGAACGCAGGCTGCCATAGGTAGATGGCTGGCAGGCTGCGTCCGCAGAGCTGCTGCGGACGCCCAACTAGATCTGTCTATTGTTTAGCATGATTTTCTGTACGGTTACGCCTCTCGGGGCGTGCGGCTCGTTCTTCCTTCGTCTCATCGGCTCGCTGCCTTCTCTTGGTTTCGTTCTGACGGCGAAGCCTGCTTTTTTCAGTCTCTCCGACTCAGTTTCCATATGTGCCGACGAATCCCACCGAACGACCGAACCACCCCTTCTATATATAGGATGCAACGCCCGCGCCTCCTTTGTTAAGTTTCAACACCGCAACTGAACGCGGACAGAGTAGAACAGGCACACACAGACACAGCGCTGACTTTAAATTAGAAACACGGTGGCGACGCGGTTTCACTGGCTCCTTCTCTGACGTCATGCAGATGACGTGGCCAGCGGTGCGGCCACGGGCCACAGCGAACCGGCGAGAATACGGGCAATGTAGCCCTCGCTAAAAAACATTTACACGTGCTCTCCTGGAACGTTGGAGCGACACGTGTTCTAGTGATAGTATGGTTTATGGGAAAGCGACAGCAGGGTTTCGCGTTCTGTGTATTAAGGCGAAAGCCTTTAATGTCTCATGCTCACGTCCGTCCGGTGTCCGTCCGTCCGTCCGTCCGTCCGTCCGTCCGGTGTCCGCCCGTCCGTCCGACCGTCCGTCCGTCCGTCTGTCTGGTGTCCGTCCGTCCGTCCGTCCGTCTGTCCGTCCGTCCGTCCGTCCGTCCGTCCGTCCGTCCGTCTGTCCGTCCGTCCGTCCGTCCGTCCGTCCGTCCGTCTGTCTGTCTGTCTGTCCGTCCGTCCGTCCGTCCGTCCGTCCATGTCCGTCCGTCCCATCCATCCGAGCTCTGGAACGGAGCCAGGTGGCCGCCGGGATGCGCAAACGGACGCTGGTAGCGTCGGACTCTACAGCGCTCGCTTTTGCTTGCGTAGCTTCGCTGTGCCCAGCGTTTGCAATCATTCTGACCGACGCCGTCTCTATGGACACAGGCGTTCACGGAATACACCTTCGAATTTGCAAAGGGCCCGTCAATTTAAGCGCTGGAACGCCATGTCGTTTTGCACGATGCACAAAGCGCGAGAAAATACTTACGCATGCGAACGGAGGAAGATTAGTCTCGCGTCTCGCTGCGATTCGCAGTAAAAAATTAAAAAAGAATACACGCACACATTCTTTTTGTGTGTTATCCCACTGAGAGTGTAAAAGAAAACAAGACATGGCATAGTCAGTGGAACGGCCACACGCTTTCGCCGAACACACTTTAGAATGTACAAAGTGTCCTTCAATTTTGTTTTCTTTCTCCCGCGGTGTTTTGGGGCGTTTTTCGCCTAATGAATGAAACCACGTTTATTCCACTTTGTAATGCGCCGAAGGCGGTGCGGTGGAAACGGAGAGGGTATCAGAGCACAAGGAAGTGGTAGAGCTGCCTCCGCTTTATTAACGGACGTCCTGAAGGCAGCTAAGGGGGGGCCGCTTGAATCTTGTGGCTGTCGCGGAGCCGATCGCCGACCGGTGGTGCCGCCGGGTCCTGCAGGAACAGGAAGAGTGCTCGCCAGAACTTGATGGCTCAATCTGCAGGCGTGGCATCCGGACAGGCCCATGTCCGGAGAGAAGAAGGCCAGGGTCCCCGTTTTATTGTGACCAGGGCGCGAAGCATAGGTGGGATGTACAGGGGGCACTCCCAGCAGAGGTGGTTGAGATCAGACGGCAGTTGCACGTGGAGCAGGAACCAGTTCAGGGTGGTGGTGTGCTATTTCTGTGAAAGTGGTTAAGCAAGAAAGGAGGAAGGAGTGTTCCTGTCTGAATTCTCCGAAGCAGGACAGGCTCTCGGCCACCTTCGAGGGAAGCGACTGTATCGAGAGTGCATTGCCCACGGCTGTGAGGTAGGCGGCACGACGTTGATTGGTCATATGCTAGTCTGCCAACGGATCTGCTAACTCGAGTGTGGTAGCTAGAAGAGGAAAATGAGCATCAAAGGCGCTGGCTAGCGCGGTGGAGAGATGAGTGCGCTGATCTATGAGGCTACTCGTTTCCGGGGATACCGCAAAGCGCAGGGACCCAGAGGATAGTGCCATCGTGACCGCACTCGCGGAGCAGGCGCGCCTGGTGCCGGATCTTCTGCAGTACAGGATCTGTGTAAAGAACAGTAGTACATGTCTGCTGGGCAGCCTGTGAGTCAGTGGACGGGGTCAGTTTGAACGGGGTCACTTTTATATGCAGTTTCTATGGCCCACTCTAAATAATTTAGGATGACCTCTAGCCAGGGCTGGGCAAAGATACTTTGAAACTGTATCGCGATACGATACAAGATACTCGGGCAAGAAGTATTAGAGATACAGATACAAGATACTTCCGCATTAAATGTATCCGATACGATACTTCCCAATTGTATCTTAAGATGCTTCGATACATTCGTAAATTCGCTATTATAGATATATATAAAGACGCTGCAAATGCCTATCTACCGAAGTGTTTGCTTGAGAATGTCTTAACTGTGACCAACTTTGTTTATATTACTGAAATACCTCTTTGAATACCGACAGTTATGTCTTTCTTGCTCAATGTATATTAGCTTCATTCCGAAACAAGTTATTGGCATTTGTTTACTTGACAGCTCTTCATAAGCTGCGATATCAGTGGTTTTTACTTGGAAATTTTGTAAATGATATATGTCGCTGCTCTACTTGGTGACCGACAAGCGGGTTGCCGTCTAATTGCGAGAACTTCAATAAGAAGCCTCCGCAAGACGGCACAAATACCGGTGCAGAGTCTTTGCTTGTCCATAAGCGTATTATCGTTTTAGTAGTACTGCATCAACCGACAGCTGTAGAGCAGCAACAACGCTGGTAGCGATATTTTACAGCGAAAGCTGTTATGAGATCACAAAAAAGGCCGTTTTGGCGCCGTAGTTGTCCGCCGCCACCGCCGCTGTCCGTAACCACAATCGAGCGAAAAAAACAACAACAACTAACTAAATAAAAAATACGTATGACAGAATGGGAATCGAACACGGGCCCTCTGCGTGTCAGCCCAGCACTCTACCACTGTGCTACGCCCAGCATTTTTTTCTTTACTTCCGGTTGGACGTCACACACACGGGGACAAGAGAATTATATTACAATATACGAGAAACATACAAAACATAAATGACACAAAAAGACACAACAGACGCTACCACGGCCGTCAAGCACTCTACCACTGAGTTGAAAAAGTGACCCTATGCACGCTTGATGTCGGCTAAGGAATCGCGTTAACATGTGTTGTAAAGCGTTTTAGAACAGTAAAGTAACAACCAGACGTCACACATTGCGATTGGCGTAACGAGTGGGTCGAGCAATGCTCGAAACCCACTACAAAAGCCTCAGGCATAATTCTTCATCGTCGTCAGCCACAGCATCGACAAAGTGCGCATAATGCGTTACAAGAGAACAGACTTTTGGGCTAGTTGGTTTGTTACGTCCTCTTTCTGTGGTCCCTGCCTTTTCAGCGCTATGGCTTCAATGAATGAATGCGTTACAAGTGTGTAGTGGGTACCGTGCTTTTCCGAAGAATTACGAATAATGGCATAGTGGACACTTCCCCACTACACAAAAATTATGGTGATTCATGGCGTAGTGGGTACCATGCAAGTATGCTTGTAGTAGTTGCTCCAAGAGAGTTTAAAAAATGTTCTAGAAACGCCACTCTTCCAGCTTTCGCTGTGACTGTGCTGCGCGTTCCGCGCTGGCCTGGTGGTTTTTTTTTTTGTGTGTGTGAATCATCATGCGAAGACGATAACAACCGAGTCAGCACTCACGGTTCACTGAGGACATAAAACTGCAGTTATTTTTCATATTCTACTTATCAACCACAAAAAGTGCTCGTTAGCAACATATTCACTAACGTGCAGTATTTTACTTTTACCATTAGTGCCGCCCAGAACCTTCCCAGGTGTATTGTAGGTGGCAAAAAGCGTCGCAGGATATCACTGCTATTCACACTATTGAAACTTCTAGTCTGCTTACCTGCTTTTTTGTAACACACACGAAAAGGATTTTACAGGGACCTAAGAATTAAAGCGAATATACCTAAGTCAAATAGCAAGGTAGTTCCGCAATATCGTCTGTTACGTTAATGCTTGTTCTATTACATATAACATCCACATTGGTGGTGCGACGGTTGTTAGAACCTAATCTCATAGTGTGCAAGTCAAGCTTACATCCATGACATCTGTCAAAATTCTGTGTGAAAGCACCGAGACGCAAAGCGACCCCATTCTTGCATGCTTGAGACATTACAACGAAGCATCACTCAAGACAAACTTCGATAATGACACTATAGCCACATCCAAATTTGAGCGAAAGACGCCTCACGGGTTGGAGTACGCAGTACAGTACCGTAGCTACAAACGATGTTCATGGCACCGACACAGCTAAAAAGAAAGAAAGAATCGAGAAAAAAAGAAAGTAGGCTGCACGTAAACGTTCGCGCGCTTGTTTTTGTCGAGATGGCTGAAGCGCCATCACGCGACTCTGCTCCACGTATAGACCTTATTTCCTATGCTCACTGGAGCACTCTGGTGGAAAGACAAAGGAATGTCACTGTCGTTACCTTTATTGAGGTGGGTTAGTGGCAGCAGTGTCAGCTTGAGAAGCAGTGTTCAGCCGACGTTTGTTGTTTCACAGGGTGACGTTTCTATAGCAGTATCTTGTATCTTAAGATACACGATATATTATTGAATGTATCGGAAATACAGAAACAGATACTCGTTTTGCGAGACGTATCGGGATACAGATACAAGATACCCAAATAGTATGTAAGATACATGTATCTTCGATACTGCCCAGCCCTGCCTCTAGCTCTGCTCGTGTGCTGTACATCACTTCTACTGATACATGATGTCGTCGGTTCTGATTTCCATTTGTCTGGTCATACCACGCAGTGGCATAACAAGTGTTACACCGTCTGTACGAAGTGCAGTGTCTCTGCATATAAAGCGTTCTTTCAAACGGAGCGAACTTTTAGTTTTATCATGCCTCTTGGGAGAGGTAAGGCGCCGCACTCGCTGGTTAGGGTCCATATTGAGTGGAAGTGGCTTGTCATCGGTGAGTACTGGGATTTCTCATGGCAGTGTTTTATTGGGCAAAATGGGAAGTGCTTGGATGCCCAAGGAGCATGAACGCGCCCGAGGAGCATGAGCGTGTGTCGCCCGCCATTTGTTGCATGAAGCCTCGTGTTCTGTGTTTGGATGTGCACGTCGACGTGCTCGGATACGTTGTTGAGCTTGCTACAGCTCTTGAGCGCATTGAGGCGTGTTTACCTTGGGAGTCCGGTTACAATGCGTTTGCCTAGTGAAGTAGCCGGTCGAGCGCGAGCGTTTGCGTACGGTTGACCTGATGATACGGCAGTCTATACATGATACGAGAGACAAGGAAATCTTGAGCAAACTGCTGCATTTCACGTTCGTTTACTCCACGAGTGCGATTAGAGATTCTGCGTAAAGCATGCAGGATTTGTTTGCTGGTCTTCGTAACGCGTTGGAACCAGTGCTGGCTGTGCAGTTCTGATGTAGGCGCATACCAAGTATTCGGATAGTAGATTTCTTTGTTATGGGTCGATTACCGATGTAAAGTTTAGAAGGCCGCTTTTCTTACTGTTTGACTAAGGTGGATCGGTCACCATGAATGATGACGAACTCTGTTTAGTCTGGGGCGGTGTGTAAACCTGTTTCCGTCGCGTAGTAGTGAATAATGTTGAGGGCTCTTTGTAAGACATTCTCTTGCTCACCGATGAATCCCTGATGCGTCCACACGGTGACATCATCGGAATACACCGCGTGTTTTAGGCCCGGTACGTCCGCAAGGTGCCTTGCTAGCTGGTGCAAAGCTGTATGGAATATAGTGGGTGAGATCACCGAGCCATGGAGAACAGCTACGTGGTTTATTCGTACGGTACTGGCGTTATGACCACTTTGGAATTGGTAGCTTTCCCTTCTGGGAAACCCGTTATGAAGTCGCACATTTTTTCTCTAAGGCCAAGGGCACGTGCTTTGTTCACCATGGTACTGTGTGGGACACCATCAAATGCCTTGCTTATGTCCACTCCAACAACAGCGCGCGTGTGCACCGGGTTAGAGTCGAGGACATCCTTTTTTTTAGGCGGAGGAGTACATGTTCAGTTGATAGCCCTGGGCGGAATCCGCACATTGTAGGGGCCAAAAGCTCGCGATCTTCAAGGTACCACATCAAGCGTGTGTTGACCATAGTCTCCATTACTTAAAAGACACACGAAGTCAAAGAGATCGGACGGAGGTTGGATAAGGTATGCGGTAGTTTACCAGGCTTCGGAATGGGCTGGACCACCAAAAACTTCCATGTGGAGAGCAAAATTAACTCTTTAGAAGAGCTAAACTCTAGAGTTAAACTCTTTAGAAGAGCGTGTTTGCGCTGAAGGGGCACATTGCGTAGATGAGCAACGCACACCCCATCGGCTCTTGGAGATTACGTGCGTTAGCATGCTGCAAGGCATGCTCCAGCTGGAGCATTGTTAAGGAACTATTAAGTAGCTCGCTGTCTGGAGAACTTTCATCATTCTGGCACGTGGCTGTCTGTGGGGTGAGACGTCTGCGGGAAAAACACTTGAGTGGCCTGTTCGGCGAGCTCTTGAGCGCTGATGCCTTCCTGGAGGGCCACACGAGCTGCGTCATTGTAGATCTTGCGCTGGCCGAGGAGAGTGCGCAGGATGGCCGAAACCTTTGACGTGTGGGTCTGCCCATTGATGGATTCACAAATTCTCATCCAGTGGTCTGACGCGAGCGTAGTCGTATATGCTTCAATGGAACGCTGAATTTTGCGCAACCATGATTTGTAGTGTGCAGCGTGGCCAGACCGCCTGGACTGGGAAAAAATCTGCATCCTTCTATTCCATGAGGTGAGCAGATGTCTATCAGGTTCTGGACGGTCAAAAGGAACAACTAGGTTCTTCGTGGTTTTCCGCTTTGCTGCGCAGAGCTGCGATACCAGAAGGTCAATGTTCTTGGCTGGAGGCTGCTGCTGTAGTAAGTCGCGCTATTTGTCTCAGTGTGTGATGGGACTTAGCCGCGTAGTGGCGTTTGACTTCATCTTCGTATTGGCGTGGCCTTTTGCGAAAACACATGATTATCGGAAAGTGGTCGCTGTCCATGCAATCGTCCAGCATCTCCTAGTGAAATAGCTGGGAACAAGTGCTCCAGTTAAGATCTGGTGACGCGTGATCTGGTGAATTCTAAAAGCGATAAAAATTGTCAACAGTTACGCCTGCGTCGTTGATAAAAGGAACGTCACCATTCTCTTCAATGCAGGATTTTACAGAGGCCAGAAGCTTGTCATGCAGCATAGAATAATACAGATCTACAACATCCACGCGTTGCCAGTACCATAAAAAAGTCCTAAAAGACCTAAAAAAAGTGACCTAAAAAGTCACACACGTCACTTGATCCCTTCGTTCGGAAATCATCATTCACCGCAAGATTCTTCAGCTTGCTCTGAAGAAATTTACTAACATTAATTTGCCAGGATTCCCCTTCACTAAAAATAGTACAAAAGGGTATATCAGGTTTGTGTCACTTGGCCGAGAAAAAAAAACGTTAAGGTTGCTCCCTTTGCTATTCTCTATTTCCCTGGCTAGCACTGCGCCGACTCAGCGCCGACTATGCTTCAAGTCGGCGCCGAGGAGGTCGTGCTCACACAGCATGGAACGCACTTCTCTTAATCAGGTGAGCTGATTAGAGGTCGCTGGCTTTCCCCGTTCGGTCATTACGGCTGTTGCTGAAACACTCCTGCAGAAGTTTAAACGTGGAACACGGGAAGCGATGACTGCTTCCCAGCCCTCAAGGATCAGGCCACAAGTTGTGGCGTATATCCATAAGCTCTCGCACGATCTCAAGAAAGGCGCGGGCAGGCACGGTGTACCGCTGGTCTTTCGGCGCCCGGAAAAAATCGGGAAGTTGTGCCAACGCATTTGCGATAGCAAAAGGCGCGGCTGCGAGAAGAAGCATGAGATGCCTTTTGTAAAATGCTCCACGGGGTTTGTGTACTCGATAAGCTTACCCTGCGGCAAGGTGTACATCGGTCAAACCGAAAGATGTGTTAAACCGGTTAAGGAAGCACGACCAAAAATTAACTAAAAGGGACGATAAGTAGGCGCACCTGGTTGCGCATGCTATATTGTGTGGCTGTGACGCCCGATTCTCTCAGGCCAACGCCTCCTCTATTTACAATGCCAGTGCAAACGCTCGCTCATCAAAGGGAGCCGTCGGTCCGCTTTAGTTCAGGGAGTGGTCGTGATGCGACGCTGCATATCGGTTAGGGCAGCTTGCGTCACATGTTCGTCCGAGCGCTTTCCCACGGAGATGCAATGGACGCGTTTACCCTCTGCAATATCATGCGTCTGTCAGATTTGTTCCTTCGTGCTCCTTCTTTGTAGCTCGAAGCAATGCCACCGCCACCTCACAGCGCTCGTGTAGCACCTCTTAAAGGCAGCACATGCAATGCAGCATCGCAGTCTAACACCGTGATCGCAGTGACGCATCCCCATTGGTTGCCCGCATAGCGCCACGAACGGGCACGCGCTATCTAAAAACACCGTGTCCCTTACAGAGCCAGCGTGACCGCCAACATAGTGAACACGAGGGATGCAAGACGCCGCCCCACGGATCTGTACACAACTGAACAAAATATTACTTGATATGACTTCCTTCGTGAGGCACCACATGATGGGTGCTCTCCCTCTTGACCGCAAAGCACACGCGAAGGCTAGGTGATGGGCGAGAGTAGGAAAGGGCTGGAGGAGAGGGTGGTGAACGGCTGGAACGGGCGCATTTTGGCTGGCATTGATAAAAAGACACAGTTTCACTACAAGGCGAAGCAATGAATGCATAGCAACAAATTGGAATGCCAAGCGACGAATGGCAAGCAGGTCGAAACGTGCAGCGCGCTGCTCACGCACACATGACGCACGAAAACAACACGCACAGGACGAGAGCGAACTAAAAACATTCACAGCTCGACACTTAACGCGCTGCTCAAACAAAAACGACGCACGATACGTATTCACAGGTACAGACGAGCGCGAACTAACAAGTGTCACAGTTGCTACTTCGCTGTGCTTGAAAAGCGTGCTCTTTTCGCAAACGGGGGGGACTGCAGCGAGCGATGTGACCTTCGCGCACCCGGTAACTACAACGCTATCGTTCCGGCGAGAGCCCCATTCTCCGCCACAGCGAGATAAGCGCGCGCACGCACGGGCATCTGACCCCCCCCCCCCTTAGGGTAAAGTGCGCGCCGGAGAGCTAGGAGCGCCTGAGAGCGCGCGTCGCGACGAACTGGTAAGCCCCGCCCAGCTAAGCCCCGCCGAGGGCGGCCTTTGCGCCATCTCGCTGGTAATGCTGAAAACACGCTGAAAACTCGCTGTATATAAATAGCTCGCCGTTTGAACGTTGAAGGACGTTCGCCTTCGTGGCTGAGCGGTTAGCGCCGCGCGCTGCAGAGCGAGAGGTCCCTGGTTCGATGCCGCGCGTCGGAAACATTTTTCTGAATTACTTTTCTTTGAGGTTTTTATAAATATATAGATACATATACATATACGAGACACGACGGCGAAAACCAGCCGAGAGTGTCCATATAATTGCTATCGCAATAAAATAGAGGAGGCGTTACTCACACAAAGATTCTGGGCAAAAGCACAAGAAAGACAGCACGTGAAGGGTTAGAGGCTTTTTTTTGTGGAAAAGGATAAGCACCGCTGCGTTAGCACGTCTTCGCTATCTTTGTTTTCCAGTGGAATTCGTTTTATCAATTCGAGGCTTTGAGAGGAAGAAAGAAAAGGAAAAAAAAGGAAAGTATGTCTCCATAGTAAGTGCTGTTGGCTTCTACACTCTTAAAAAATGGAGCGACCCTCGCTCCATTAAGGGAGAAACGGCGATGTCCCCAATGTTCGTCTTTAAATGGAGGAACGGTTCCTCCCTTTTGCATGGACAAACGGTTCCTCCCTCGTCAAAATCAAAATGGCTGACACTAAGTTAGCGAAGCGATTAGGCCTAGCGAGTTCACCGATTCTCGACTGATAAAGAGTACACGGCACTGGTAGTCACAAAAAACGGTCCCGCTGAGCATAACATCGAACGACATGACAATAAAATCAAGGAGACAAACCTGGGGTGCTGAAAACTTCGCGAAACGGAACGACGGAACTCGTACGTTTCGCTCGGCCAGCGAGACGGCGTTCACTTTGAAAGAGACGGATACCGCAAAGGAGTTCTCACCCGGAGACTGCATGCTAGGCTTGCTGTCTTTATTTACCGAATAATCACACCGTGTAGCGACGTTATCCACGCGTCTACGGCGCAATAGGCCCCGAGATTTGCCTCCAAAATGTACACTCGATCGCAGCAAAACAATCCCGGCGCAGCAGTTTACAGTTTCGATAGATAGATGTTCAACAGTATATAAGTAGGTGGAGCTGTGAGAGCGCCATAGCCATGAAGTAGGTGGTAGCTGGCGCCATCTGGAGGGATTCAACGATACTAAAAAAAAAAGTTTACGATGCCCGTTGATACTACAGAATGGCCTTTCGGCGGATAATTGGCGAGTCAGGCCCATTCATGGATTACGCAAGGACACCGGAAGGCTAGTACAACGCATTAACATACACATTCATTAGTACGCACACGTTTGCTAGGTCTGCGAGACTAATAGTACACATAACGCTCCCTGAATGCAATACACATTTCATTCATTAGTATACGTGCAGCCCACACAATGAACGAATCACCACAGCCGCGTACGCACAGACGTGTTTACACATAACCCAATTCGAAGTGCAGACGCTTATATATTCACTGAATTACGGCCGACCCTAGCGTTACAAGTGGCACGTAATTTTACAGCGAAAGCTGCTATGAGATCACAACAAGGGTCGTTTCTGCGCCGTAGTTGTCCGCCGCCGCCGCCGCCGGTGTCCGTAACCAATATCGCACGAAATAAGAAAAAAACTAAATAAATAAAAAACACCTGTGACCTAATGGGAATCGAACCCGGGTCTTCTGCGTGGCAGCTCAGCACTCTACCACTGAGCTACGCCGCTGCTTGAAACTGCGGTGCGAACTGACCCTATGCAGGCTTCATGTCGGGTAAGGAATCGCGTTAACGTGGGTTGTTAAGCGTTTTAGAACAGTAAAGTAAGAACCAGGCGTCACACAAATCGAATTGCGTAACGAGTGGGTCGTTCAATGCTCCAACCCATTACAAAAGCCTGAGGCAAAATTCTTCATCGTCGTCAGCTGCAGCATCAACAAAGTGCACATAATGCGTTACAAGAGTGTAGCGGGTACCGCGCTTTTCTGAAAAATGACGAATAATGGCATAGTAGACGCTTCCCCACTACAGCAAAATTATGATGATTTATGGCGTAGTGGGTACTATCCCTCAAGAGGAAGGTATATAACAGCTGCATCTTACCGGTACTTACCTACGGAGCAGAAACCTGGAGACTTACAAAGAGGGTTCAACTTAAACTGAGGACGACGCAGCGAGCGATGGAAAGGAAAATGATAGGTGTAACCTTAAGAGACAGGAAGAGAGCAGAGTGGGTCAGGGAACAAACGGGGGTTAAGGATATCATAGTTGAAATCAAGAAGAAGAAATGGATATGGGCCGGGCACGTAGCACGTCGACATGATAACCGCTGGTCATTAAGGGTAACTGACTGGATTCCAAGAGATGGCAAACGCGTGAGGGGGGAGACAGAAAATTAGGTGGGTAGATGAGATTAAGAAGTCTGCAGGTATAACGTGGCAGCAGAAAGCACAGGACCGGGTTGATTGGCGAAACATGGGAGAGGCCTTTGCCCTGCAGTGGGCGTAGACAGGCTGATGATGATGATGATGGGTACCATGCAAGTGCGGTTGTTGTAGTTGCCCCAAGAATGTTTAAAAAGGGCTCTAGAAAGGCCGCTCTCCCAGCTTTCGCTGTGGCTGTGCTGCGAGTTCCGCGCAGGCCTGGCGAATTTTTTGGTCAACTCTATTACAAGTAATGGCTGCACCACAAGACATGCAGACGTAATAGTACTGTAACTATCCCTTAGCATAAATCAGCCTTTAATCAAAAGCTGCATAATAATGAACCTTATAATTACAGAGTTGATTAAGTTTCCATGAAAGCGACAACCACGAACCATGCATACAATTCCGACGACATTTTGAAGGCTGCGCCATCTCTCGACAGCGGCTACATATAAAATTTTCCTCTCTGATTTCTTTATTTTTATTATTGCTCTGGGAGGGCGCAGCATGCAGGTCAGATTCTGTCGTCGCGTGAGTGGTTTGACGATAACATCTGTTAACATTCTATTTAAGCTTTGACCACAAGTATGACGATGAGCCATGGATTAATTCGACTGCTAGGCCTTCACTGACAGTGCTTCTGGGGCGTTAGCGGCCGTCTCAGTTGTGTATACGTACGCTACAACGCGGGTCGTGCGAAGAAACAAGACAAGATGGCCTCGCACCAGACAGTGTTCTTTCGTGAGCGATGTCAGGGCTCTTGGCGTCGCGGCAGCTTGATTACATAAGTAGAACTAGGACTACACCGAGCTGATAATGGAAAAGAATGCTACTCATACTACTTGTTCAATGATATTTTAGTATGCTGTACCAACTTCCTGCTCTGCTACAGATACGTCACGGTATTCGCCTGGCGTGTCAACTTGCAGTCATTGTGCGACAACTGTGTTGTTAGCGCTGTGGTGGTGGTTACTATACTACTTTGGATTTGGAATACTCTTTTCACAAAGGTGAGTGCGAGTGTTAGTAATTACCTGCTGTGCACAGCTGTCACTAGACGTGCATTTTGTGTTGAGTTTCGCACGCCAAAGCAGAATCCCGTGGACGAGAGAGACATACTGCACGCGTGCGGTATGTTGTGTATGCGTGTTATTCCATCCTATAACTCTCAGTGCTGACGTACGTACTTCAAAACTCGTGCGATTGACAATTTTGACTTAATTGACAGAAGTGATTGGTTTATTTTTCAAAAATGTGCAATTCTGATGCATTTTAACGTTTCCGATGATTGTCACACAGTCTGGGAAATAAACGCCCGGTGAGACTTTGCTGCCCATTTCCCCATGTTCTTCCACCTGCCGTGGCTGCTGAGCCGTTGGGTGTCGTGTGACTGTGCTCGAGAGCGCGGGTTCGAGTCCCGGCCACGGCGGCCGCATTTCGATGGCGGAAAAACGCAAAGAACACCCGTGTGCTTATATCTGAGTTCACGTTAAATAACTTCAGTAGGTCGAAATTCATCCGCAGTCCGCCACCACGGCGTGCCTCATAATCATATGGTGGTTGGGGCACGTAAAACTCCAGCAATTATATATTATTGTGCTTTCACGCATGCTCTGTGCAGTGGTAACATGTTTGCTAGAATGTTGAAAAAATTAACTTTGATGCTTCTTTATACTGCTTGCTGAATTGATGAGTGCAGAAGTGCCGTGCAAAACTAAGAACGCGTATGCTTACCAAGTATGTCGAAGCCGAAAAAATCGATTATTTGTGTACAGTCTAAGGTGTTCAATAAAGCAAGACTGTTTGTGAAGTGTGTTCATGACAAACAGGTAGTGCGCAAACGTAGACAAACAACACGACACACACGAAGGTATGCGGCGCATCGCGCGCACGCTGAGCGCTAAAAGAGAAAAAAAAAAGGCCTCACAGACGTTACTGTACCAATAAAACAAAAGAATAAACGTCTCTCCTGCATTGCTTGCATCAATCCTAGGTACAAGTAACCGCACGCGACTGGCCGAGGTCGGGTAGTGCGTGATGGATAATCTGACACTGCCGACTGACCGCGAAAGGACGCTAAATAGAATACCCGCAGCGCAGAGGGCGGCGCGCGGCGCCGCTCTCCGCAGCACGGAATTGACGGAATCGCGACGTAGCTCGGCGTGCGCATGCGCGCGAGCGTAAGACCACGTGGCTGAGGAGCAACTAGAACAGTCAAGGAGAAACGTTACTCCTCTGGCGCTGGCCGCAAGAGGGCGCGACGGGTAAAGCGCCCGCAGGGGGAGCATGTCGCTGCGCCGAAGGAGAAACGCAGCCCGTTGCTCCATTCTCGCTCCCTTTTCTTTTAGAGTGTATGATGCCCATGCACGCATGTGCCACATGTTGCATGTATTCAAGCATTCGCGCGATGAATAAATTAGTTGGAAATGAGCGCTGTGCGTGTTTGGGGCCTGGGTGTGTGTGTGTGCGCGTGAATGTGTCGTGCGCTGGCGCTCTGATTAATTTTTTCGGAAATGATCTACCAACTAACCCAACAACAAGTTCTTTCGTGGAAATGCTCGCGATTATGCGCATGCACACTATGAGAAGACAAGCGCAAGTGTCGTCCGCTGTTCTGTTCTGCTAGGCGCATTCGATACCGGAGTGTTTTGCTGCGTTCTCAGTCCTTTTCTTTCCTTTTTTTATGAATGCCATACAGACCAACCTGGAAAACGTGCGCTTCGAGGAGGCCGAGACGTGCCCACTGATGTCACTCTCAATACGAAAGTGTTTTATTCCGCGGTCCACCAAGACTTCATTGAAGTATTTCCGTCGCGGAAATGGCGTCGAAAAAAATGCACACGATCAGATGGCAAAGAAAACCTTTAAAAAACACGTTCCATCAACGGTAGTCGCACACAACACCCCTCCCTTCGCGACAACAGATGCCAGGCACGCTATCCACTGCGCCACTGTCACACACTCTGGAAACAATACAAACGCGTCTTTTATATCTCGCACTTTCCTCTGGCAGTGCTCATGGTCAGCGGCGTGGTGTCACCCCTCTGGGAGCGGTAAAGCGAAGTAATGAGTCGTGACTGTAGCCTCCGCGATATAGTACCTCAGGCAACGCGTTGCTGCTACACGTCCGTACCATTCGGCGCGGTTCCAACTGGAGCTGTCAACGCCTTAACAAACCGCAAGGTGGTGACCTTAGCCGAAACGTCGTCCTCGCTTATAGTATCCATCAATAGCAAAAATATTTCTGCGACGCGCGCCTGCCCCGCCTGGCTGCAACAACGCGTTCCCCCCCTTACGCTCGCCCCGAAAAAAATCGCGGTCGGGCTAGAAGGGAGACAACATGCGCGCTGCGTTTCCCTCTAGCTCACCTGTGCTGTTCAATAACTGTTTAACACGTCGCAGGATGGTGAACATAGCCCATGTTCTCGATACCCCTCGATCTCGTTATCTTTTGCGGATAATAGACGGTATGATATCCCGCGCTCAGCGCTAACGAGATATTGTTAAAAATTAGCAAGGGTGTAAGTACACGCCACCCGGACCTATCGTATCAAGTGCGTCTGAAATGTAGGATGTCTATGCATAAATGTCAGCGAGGCATTCTGAAAATAAAGCCTGCTACCCCAAGGTGCGACTTTTACGCATGTATACCAATCGCACATCTAATAGTATTGCGAGATATTTGTTCGATTGGCTGCAGCGGATGCGATGGCGACTGGTTGAGCCGGCATCTTGTGTGCGATGCGCAGATGAAATGAGCAGCCGTTGTAATGCAGCCGTCACCACGTTACCGTGAAACCACCACAAAAATGCCGACACCGTCATGAAATGTTTATTTACATCGTTGTTCCTGCGCAGGAGACGCTTGGACAATAATAGGGCTCACACACTGTCGTGGGCTTCAGCTGAATAATACCTGTGGATTTTGCTTTGGCTTTGTTAATTTCGATTCTGCAGCCCAGATGACCCATTTCCTCGCTTTGTCAATTATCTTCGACGGCGTCACCGATTCTGCAATGGTATCTTGATAATATTCGGTACCGATATACTGACGTGACGGCGCATTATTCTCCGGCTGGAAACTGGTGATCTTTTCCCTTTATGAGTGTGATGACGCCTCTGCCGATGTAAGCACTTCGTGCGAGGTCAATAAGGTCAAGTAACAACAGAAATCACCCTACGTTGTGCATCCTCTTGTGCCTGAGAAGGTTGCGTTTGTGCGAAAATATCTTGTCACATTGTTCGCAAACCCACGGGCTCTCGCCGGTATGGTTGGACATGTGGTCACTCAACGCTGAGGCGTCTGTGAAAGCAGCCGGGCACAAGTGGCACTCGTACTGTCGCTCACCAGTGTGGATACGAACGTGCCTTACCAGGTTTTGCTTAGCAGAAAACCTTTTGCCACAGATATCACAGCCGAAACGCTTCTCTCCCGAATGAACAAGCATGTGGCGGAGAAGGCTCGATTTGGCGGCGAACGTCCACTCGCATTGAGTGCATTCGTGTGGTCTCTCACCGGTGTGTGTCGGCACGTGGCCGGTAAGAGTGGTCAAATGGGAGAACGTCGCAGGGCACAGCCAGCATTCGTATGGCCTTTCACCCGTGTGCACTCGAGTGTGTCTTACCATATTTCCTTTCTGATCGAATCTCTTGCCGCACACAGTACACACGTGAGGATTTTCCCCGCTGCGTGAAAGAAAGTGCCCACGCCCCTTTCTTTTCTTGCTCAGCATCTTCTGGCGTGACCTGATTTCCAGGCAACTAACATCCGCTTGCTTGCCATTGTGCTCGGCTTGTCGTATTCCCTTTTCATCGTGCACCCTGCAATATAAAACAGCCATGAGCACAGGCGTAATTGTATTGAGCTCAGAAAGCGGAAAATGCAGAAACGTATGATATGCTCAATACTATGGATAAGGAGTGTGCGAATAGTGAATTTCGGAACCGAATCGAATCGAATAGGAATCCAATAGTGATGACACCGAATTGAGTGCGAGTACTAATCGAATAGTCTTCGAATAGTTTTCGAATAGTAAGAGAACCGTTTTTCAAATACAGTCCTAGAACTCAACGACATTTTATTTGGAACAATTACTCGCAAGGTTTTGCCAAGAAATACCACAATTGTGAAAACTTAGATAAGCTCGTACACAGCAGCGGCCATAGCTTTCGATATATTTTGTATCTGTATGTTGAAATACTGCAGAGTCTGCAATAATCAAGTTGATAGTTTGTCGTCAGCTATTAAATAAATTTTTGACACCCAATCTAAACAATTTTGAACCGAAGACCACACATACCGCTAATAATGTAACGAAACAGATAAACCAGTCATCACAACATGGACCTCGGCACCAAGAGCATGTAACCATGAGTTTAGAAAGCTATATCTGCAAGGATGGTATACCAGAGCACAACATGTGCCTCTGTTGATAGTCTTGAAGCTGAACGAAGCCGTAGTCCCCACCTTCAGTTATTACAAAATGAAGACAGCAACTGATTAATGCGAAGCAGCTTCAGCATAGTAAAAACGGGAAAAACTCCTCTATTCGGTAATCTTTATAGCATCGGTAACGTCGTAAAACCTTGGGCCACGTGCATATTGGTAACTTAGTGACCAAAAGAAGAAAAATGACCTTTGGCTGTTCTAAGGTTTCGTTGCTTTACGGTCGTCCCATCGGTGCTGACTATTAAAAAAATATTTGATATTTCGTATATGTACTAGTCGATTCGAGTTTCGAATCGAATAGAAGGCTATTCGATTCGTAATTCGAAATTTTCGAATATTCGCCCAACCCTACTATTGTTGATACCACAGTTGTTTCACTCGTCACTCCCTGTTGTCACCTTATCTCTATGTTTTCACCACTAAGTGGTTAAACTGATTGTTGGCACGCATTATATTGTCACGTGGTTCTGTCATTGAAGAACCAAGTGGTGGAAACGTTAATGAATCAACAAACTTTCAGGTTAGTCCGGCAGTTTCCTTCGGGCTGGGCGATGGGAAAAAGATATTAACCCTACCCCGTCCCACCCTCCGTCGATAATGGTTTGCGGTGCCTTATGTGACGGCTCGAAGTCCTAGGATCCAGGTGGCATCTTCGGCTTGCCGGACGGCCCAAAGCTGGCCGGCCAGCTGGTCACTGGTGAGTTTCATCTCCCAACGGCAGCGACGCCGACGGAGGCGATCCGCAGCAGCGACCGCAGCCGCCGCAACAGACGGCCCGGGCCCTTGTACGGTGGCAGCAGCGACGATTGAGGTCTGAGTTTGTCTCTATCTAGCGTGCGTCGCGACGTGAGCGATGGCCGCGACAATAATTTTCCCGGCACATTCCCAAACCATGTGCAGTAGCGTAGCTCTTTACCCGCACGCTTTACACGCGTCCGTCGGATGTAGGCTCAGGTTAAGTGTGAGCTATTTATTTGGAAAATATCTGCCCAGGTGCCCGATAGAGAGATAACGGCGACCACGATCGTCCATTGTTTCATGAGCCTGTCAAACACAGTGGCTTTTATACACATGACATCGTACAGCCCGGCGTTATCAGTGGTGCGAGCATGAGTTCGACAATGAACAGGAAAATTGGTGTCTTACGCGGAACCCCATCAGAACATTCTGAAAAGGTGTAGTTTCCCATTAATTTTGGCGAGATTTAAACCGACAGCCAACACTTTATTCAGTGCCAGTGACACACTATGGGAGAGAAAAAAAGTAGACCTGGCAATATGACTGCAACGATGTGTTAAGAATATTCCGTAATTACTATTTCGCCAGAGCAGCAATGCCTGCGATGCCATTATGTACGTAGACCCGCAGTCATGTGGTACGATGTCATGGCTGCAGCAGTAACATAACATAGTGCGAAGGCTACAGATAGCTTCACTCGTTACGAAGATGCATTGTTCAGAAGCAGAAAAAAGCTATTCCTCGAGCTACGCTTGCGATACTCTGATTTCTGTAGAAGGATAATTGGTCGAGTTCCTTCGGCAAGTGAAATGTACTATGAAGTTTTTCATCTCGACGTCCGATTAGAAGCGGAGGACGGGTTCTATCTCGCGATATCTCCTTTATACGGAAGGTTGCGTATCCCGAATGTTACCGTATTCCGTTATGAGAGATGACATGAGCACGCCGTGCCTTGGTTGTCGATGACCGCTTGTCTGAGCTGACTTACGTGATGTTTATTGAACGTGTCATGAATTAAAAGGGTCGTGAATTGTTTCTCAATATAACCAGAAATGAGTCCAGGTGCACGTCGCTGACACGCTAGGATGAATTTTGAGCTATCGTTGTTTCATGCGTATGTTGATTCAATCTTCAGGCGTGTTGCCCTACATTTAACGAATATGTCTGCCTGAGTGCTGGGAGGAACTTGAAATCCCAGCTTCATCACCACCCACGCCACCCAGACCCTTCGCGGTCGGTGAGAAACAAAATGCATTAAAAAGCACGGGTGATGTGAATTCTACTTGGCCTACATTGCTGAAGCCACAGCTACATGGCCGGTGCAAACCGGTACACCAAGGAAGGCATGGGCACAACTCACTCAGTTCGGCCTACGTTGCCAAATTCGCAGTGGCATGCAGATTCACGGTGGACATCGGTAACAGTGAACACTGAATGCCCCACAGATGACTTGCATGAACAAGACGAACGAATTATCATAATGCTCCAGTCACGGGCAGATACTCTTAGCGCGTTAGTCGGCAAGCAAGCGCTTTAGTCGGCAAGGAATGCCGTCGTGCACTGGTTCCGAGCAAACGAGAGATTCGCAAACACCCCTCTCTTCGTGGTGTTTGCAGCGAGGAGTGGCAGCTTTGAAGAGAATCCTGCCAAAGCACTGCATTCTTCTACTCGAAGGCAGACATAAAAGTTTGCACGTGTTCGAGTGAGGCTGTCCCCTTCAAAGTTGACGACCCCTCCCTATCTCCCCTTGTGGGCTCTTTCTCCTCGCCAAGAGAGTTCTCAGAATCAAGCCGCTCCAAGTGTGTTGACCTTGTGCAACGCGCTTGTGACCCCATTGGACGTGTTCTTCGACTATGCCCTCACCAGGTGTACAGTAGTTCCTTTCTTGTAGGCGGGGCACCGAGACGGCAAGACACCGTATTGGCGGAAGATGCTTATACTGGTTTGAGCCAGGGCTGGGCAAAGATACTTTGAAATTGTATCGCGATACGATACAAGATACTCAGGCAGGAAGTATCGGAGATACAGATACGAGATACTTCCGGAATGAATGTATCCGATACGATACTTCCCAATTGTATCTTAAGATACTTCGATACAATTGGAAATTTGCTATTATAGATCTATATAATTACGCCTCAAAAACCTATGTACAGAAGTGTTTGCTTGAAAATGTCTTGACTGCGACCAACTTTGTTTATTTTAATGAAATATCTGTTTGAATCCCGAAAGTTATCTTTTTCTTGCTTAATGTATGATGGTTTCATTCCGAAACAAGTTATTGGTATTTGATTACTTGACACTTTTGTATTTGGTGGGTGTCGCTGCTCTATTTGGCCACCAGCTAGCGGGTTGCCATTAATTGCTAGAACTTCAATAAGAAGCCTCCGCAAGATGGCACAAGTACCGCTGCAGAGTCTTACCTGGTCCGTAAGCGTATTATCGTTTTCGTAGTAGCGCATCACCCGACAGCTGTAAGCAGCAATAACGCTGGTAGCGATATTTCTTGTGAATCATCATGTGGAGACGATAACTACTGAGTCAGCGATCACAGTTCACTGAGGACGTAAAACTGCAGTGATTTTTCATATTCTACCTATAAACTTGCGTAAACTCTTCGTTAGCAACATATTCACGAACGTGCCATCTTTTACCATTTCCTCTCTGAGAGAACTTCTGCCGCCCAGAAGCTTCCCAGATGTATTGTACGTGGCATAAAGCGTCACAGGATATCAGTTCTATTCACACTATTGCAACTTCTAGCCTGCTTACCAGCTTTTTGTAACACAGAAAAAGGACTTTACAGGGACCTAAAAAAGGAAAGCGAATACACCTAAGTCAAATAGCAAGGCAGTTCCGCAATAAAAAATGATTAAGTGAATGAGTATACAGGGTGTTTCACGTAAGTAGAACCAAATATTAAAAAAAGCAAGCGTTTAATGTGACTGAATGAAACCAATTGCATATGGTTGACCGTCATGTGGCACTCGTTATGGTATTTTTATATTGCGCTTAGTTGGTTGATTAACTATGATCAATTATGCAACATTTTTATTATTCACTTTAGGGCAGAGTGCGCTTCGTCACATCGTAGAACGCATTTAAAAACGACCGAAGCAATTGTTTTTTTTTTCTTTTTTTTCTTTTTTTGCTGCGTACATGCTGTACGGTGAATATTTTTTGGCTTTTAAAGAAAGCACGTGGAATATCAAATAAAACCACGTGACTGCGCTCATGCGCTGTCGTACTGCAGCGCTCTTAAACGCGCATCGTGTGCAACAACTGGCGCCCTGTGGCCGTATAACGTACTTCTATTCCGTATTCCGTATTCCGTTTTCCCTGTTACGTCACGTTTCAGGCACCGCCCATGCCGGAAGCCGCGACGTTTTTCGAATTTGGCCAATGAAAAGCGCTCGTAGCCGCCCATAGCTTGTGGAGCAATACAAGTGCGGCAGTTGGCGTTTTTTACGTAGGAATTCTGGGGAAATCCCTAGTATTTTCAAGGTATTTTCAGGGGGAAAATTTAGGGGCTTTAGCGACTTTCTGGCCGAGGGCCGCAAAGGGGCCGTATATTCGATTTATTTTGTCCGGGAGCGTGTGACAAAGAAACAATCCTACGCAAATGAGAATAAATTTGTTTTATAAGCTTCTAGTGCTACCGTGAATGAAGCGTATTGCAATGTAAACGCAAAACACACGTATTTTGAGAGTCGTAGCCACATATGAGTCGCCATGCATCCAATCCAAGTCACTTAAGATGGCCGCTGTAGGAAAAAAAAAAAGAACAGCTGATCGTCTCTGCGAGCCGCGTTCTATCGCTAATAATGCTGCGAGAAGAATGTGATCGCGACTACCGGAGAGCATTTTCGTCGCAGAGAAATATCGGAAGCTGCGAAGAACGAGGAAAACATGAAATTCTAGCCGCAAGGTGAGTAAACAATGCCAACCATGCCGTTATCGCGTTATGTTTACTTTGCTCTTGTTCTTACAGTTGACGCAAAAAAAGAAAACGAAAACAAGAATGTGTGAACAGGAGAAGTCTGCACTTCTGTCGTCTAATAACAGGTAAGCAACACCTTTTAATTTCGAGAACGATCGTGCCTAAGCGAGCGTCGTTACAGCGCACGATGCATACACGGAAGTGCGCATTCATTTATCCACTGTATTTTACGCACATTTCAGCTTCATCGAACTTGCGCAGAAGAAACTTGTTGCGGAAAAAATTTTTGTTAACATGCACGCCACGGTGTTTTATTTGCGATTATTTAACGAATAAATTTGATACGCATAATTCTTGTAGCCGATGTATGCTGCATTGGTTTACCGCATCGCAGCGAGAACTCGAAAAGAAAAGGGTAAAAAATTTACGAAGCCATCTGTTAGGGTGTCCCAGCAGTGGCGGGCCTGTTTTTGGTGCGTATCGAGTGGAACTGAGAGTTCTTCGCCAAGTTAAGAGTGATGTGGACAGAGCAGCACTGTGTACAGTTGCCATTGTGCCCGATGCACTGTATCCGGCCGTAAAAACGGTCAAGCGCTGGCTTGCCTACCACTGCCGCAAGGTCGCTACGCGCGTCGGTGGCGAGCCCATCGCTTGCAGCAGACCGCGGGGTTAACAAGTGCTTGTGCCAAGGTTTGGAAGAAGCCGTGTCACAAGTTCGTGCCGCAAAAACAAGTGAAACCAACGCTTCAAATCTGTTTGACTTCTTGTGGTTTGGCTGTGTTATAAATGTACAAACAAAAAAAAGGTTGCCTATTTTCTTCTTATTAATCAACTTTTTCGTCCAAATTGATTATAAGTTATTGCTGCCTGCCTGACTCAAACAGGTGGATCATCAGTTGTGTTCCTGTACATGCTCTTGCTTTACAGGGTCAATACATTACGTGATTTTGTCTAGCAGCACCGTCGGGAGCTTGTCGATGAAGTCGAGGGCTTGTGTTCGGCTACCGAATGCATTGGAGGCACGCTTGAGCATCTCCTGGCTGCCGTTGTGCCTGGAGCTTCCCAGCCTTCACTGGCGCTGCAGCCACCTCGACGGCCACGAGCACCACCACTTTTTCTTTCCTTTTAACTTATCTTCATTTTTCTCTTTTTTTTGTTTCTTTACTTGCAGGTCATCTTTCCAACGCGACAAGTGTAATGCATAATTCTTTTTAAATCAGTACTCCACTTTTTAGCAGTCGTGTGAGGATGTCTTCACAGATTACTTTTACGTGTGCTCGTCAGCCTGATGTCACCTATATTTGCATTCTAGTATTCATTAATTACCCATGCTATATGATGTCGCACTGTGTTTCCTTTAGCATGATGTTGCTTGTGCAATGTAATAAATGTCAGTAATGCTTTTAAAACATGAGTTTCACAATGTACATTTATTTACAGAAAGTATATTCCATGTTTGCAGTGGCATGAACATTAATAAAAAAATTTTTTTACAAAGATCTGACTTGAAGAGACTGCATACTTATTCTTTCACATTACTTTAGCATACACAAATGAGCACACTTCCGAATGAGCAAAATGTACTTGAAATGCCAGACGATCTGTTTCAGCATCGGTTGGCCCTTTCAAAAGGAACAGTATGGTGGATGTGCAACAAAAGAGCACAATGCCCACGAGGTGTGCATGGAGCAAAAGGCAAGCTGTGTGTTGTAATACTGGAGGTGTAGAAAAAGAAGTGCTTTAATAAAGCATGGGGGGCTCGTAGAGAAAAGGAGGAGATGATGAAGTTTGAATGGGCCCGCTGAGTCTGCGTCAGTCTCTCGCGTTTTTAATAGGAGGCAAGGAGACAAAGACTTGGTGTGCACTCCCAGACATAGAGCAGATAACGGTCTGTGTGTTTGTGATTAGAGAATGATTAGCAGAAACAAAAACAATACCAAACCCTTGCTTTCCAGTGGACAGGCTACAGCACTCTGCTGCCGAGTACAGTGCGTTATATTGACAGTTGCTAAATGAAAGGTTCCTATGTATAGCCATATAAATGTGGCCCGTCCACATGAAGTCAAGTTGTGGGAAAGACCTGGTCGTACAGCATGTGAGTATGATAAACACAGCAGCAATTTGTTACTACCAAAAAAATGAACTTCACAACATTTTCTTCTCGTCGTTAGGCAAGTCGCCGTGATAGCTTAGCAGGTAAGAGTTTGCACTGCCAAGCTTCATTCAGCACATGGGTTCAATTCCTGATGACAGCAAACACATTGCCATGAGGGTCAAAATCAGAATCGCTGCTATATTCACATTGAAATGAATGTTAAAGAACCGCAGGTGGTCAAGATAAATTAAGAGTCCTCCACTGTGCGTGGCTTACATTCGCATCACGGTTTTGGCACGAAGAACGCTATACATTGTAGTTACTTAGTCACATGTTTCTCATAGAAGTGGCACGTGCCTAGTGCTGTTGTCAGTGGTGCAGTTAGCCAAATAGTCGACTACCATTGCAGAGAGCTTGTCTGTGAATACATGTGGAGTGTGACGACCATCCTTGCCTAAGCAGTGGTTGGGTGTCATCATTGACAACACTGCCGTGCTCACTGTCATCATCATCCCTAAAATGATAAACGCTTCTGTCGTCTTCTGCAATGGAAACGAAGTGCAACACTGCACACACAGCAATGCGAGATGTACATTCTGATTCAAAATGGTGGGTATGGCACTGCTGAAGGCAGAGATAGCCCCTCTTCAATAGCACAATACAACGCTTCATTACAGACTGCATTACAGCATGCGTGGCGTAGCACTTGCTTTTTACATTGTCTTAGAGAGGACGCCCTTGGAGAGGAGTCAGGAGCCATGGCACTGGTACGTAGCCTCTGTCACTTGCAAAAATATGAGCGGTGTGCTGTAAGTACTACTTCAATGTCAGGGATCCGCAAGGCCGAGCCACACAAAGATAGCAATGATAGAATATGCTGTACTTGAACATCACATCACTCCACCAGCCTGACCTAGCCGTATTACGCGAAGCATGACTACTACGAAGAGGCTGCCATGACAATGTGCGTCACTTGACGATATTGCGGAGCAAATAACCGATAGCTGCAATATAATACACATGCAGCGTTCGAAATCCTGTCAGTTGCCAAGTGCCCGTAGCTAATGAAACAGAGCTTCAACAATAGCGCGAACACATATTCCGATGGCTCAAACCGTGAATATCGCAGCTTTTTTTCATTCTGCTCACTTAAAAGATATGGTCGCTGCAATCCGTGCCCCCCCTTCGAATAGCTCCCGCAGCCGCGTTGTCCGCCAGACGCAGGCGTCGTCTGCTGACCCCAGACGCAGTGGTTCACGACAAGATTCCAATGTCTACGTCGCAGACCTGACGAAAGCGTGAACAACTATGAGACACATTTCGCTACGCTGACATGTGCACGAGAGGATAGGAAGATCGATCGATACTTACGAGCATGACGATGTCGGCGTAATGCTTCTTGCAGCAATAAGACGCCGCCTTGTGATGGTCGCCCTTCGGTGCTATGATTACGGCAACGCTGCCGTCCACGCATCCGATGACGCCGGCAGCCGAGGAAACTTTCTTGAAGGCGCCCTTCTCGTCCGGCGTCCACGGGAAGTGAAACCACTTGCGGACCCCGGCACGCACGATTACCTCCGCCACAACATCACGCACAGTCTGCTCACCGCGGGTTGCATGGTGACAACAGTCTCCCCGCTTCCCGAAGAGGCTTGAAAGCTGCCAGTCGCGAAAAACGGAAGGCCGCACCGGCCGCACAACACCCACAAGCTCCACAGACAGCGGCGTCGGTCGCGCGTCTTCCTCGGCCACTTCGTCGCACAACCGCCGCACCTTTCTTTCTCCGGGCGATACAGTCGAGGTGACGCCGAACCCTTTCACTAGCTGGCAAACCGAACGCGTCGTCGAGCTCTTTTCTCCCACGGTGCTGCCGAGCGATCGCCGCCAAGAACACGAAAGCCTCTGGAAAATACGCCGGCGCCGCCATTTTTCCTATTCCGTCTGCCGACGGGGCCACTCGCTGGCTGTTCCGCGCTTCGGCGGAACCGATTCCGTTTATCTTTGCATAATGAGGGCGGACTCGTCATTTTGACGTCACCACACTTTGGGCTTCCGACACGTCACTTGATTGACGGGCTGAACGACCAATCAGGGAGCGCTAATGGCGGCCAAAACGGAATACGGAATACGGAATAGCGGTTCGTTATACGGCCACTGACCGTGTTTCTTTGCCCTGTGTGGCGGTCAGAAATGCTGACGCGCTGTAGAGCCGATGCCTAAGCCACGGCCACTCATTTCGCCGCGGTCCGTTCGAAGCCCGTCTGAGAGCGCTGCAGCACAATAGCGTACGAGCGCAGTAACGTGGTCATATTTCTCCGGCTTTCTTTAAACGCCGGAAAATTCACTACGTAGCGTGTACCTTTCCACAAAAAGTCAGATCTGTCGTTTTAGAATGCTCTCTAAAACGCAAAGAAACACACTTGGCCCAAAAATGAATAGCAGAAATGTTACATCTCTCATCCTAGTTAAGAAATCAAGTGAAATATAAAAATACCATAATGGGAGCCACATGGCAGTTAACCCCGTCGTTGGTTTTATGCAGTTGAGTTTAAGCACCTTTTTGTATATATCTGGTTCCAGTTACGTGACACCCTTTATAAACACGATACAGGCGGCACCCCTAAAAGCTATGAATATAAAGCATGATGTATCGTCGACTTAGTGTTAAAGTCAGACAATAGAAAAGTCAGTGCCCACGGAAAATAGCACTAAAGGGCTCGTGGGGACGCTGATGAGAAAAACCGTAGTACTTGGTATTCTGTTTCTCAAATCCCCTTCCTAACGTCTTTAGCATTTTTTATTATAGTTTCTATTGCTATAATGTGAACTCAATTTCGCTGTTTCATTAAATCGTAAGCAGAATTTTTGTTCCTGGAAGCACTAGGCACACTCAGACTATTTTACCTTGGCCCTAACATCGCCTGAACAGTAAACTCACATGGAATGTTGATATTTAAATAGTAGCAATGACGCAGACAATGAAAAATAAGAATAAATAAGAGGTGGAATAAAGGAGGAGGTTACAAAAGATTTATTGCAGTTAACAAACGGGAAAAAAAAACTGCACGGAGGCCTAGGTAGTGTGTGAGTTGCAAACGGAGGACAGCAAAGAGAGAACTTGTGCTAACAATCAAGCTGTCATTAAAAACGTTCTTGCATAATTTAGCACGAAGAACAAAGATACAGTACGCCAAAATATCTGTTACGTAAATGCTTGTTCTATTGCATATAGCATCGACACCAGTGGAGTGATGGTTGTTAAAATCTAATTGGCATATACTGTCATAGAGTGCAGTCAGTCTCATAGTGTGCAAGTCAAGCGCTTACATCGACGAGATCTGCCCAATCTGCGTGAAAGCAGCGAGACGCAAAGCGACCACATTCTTGCATTTTTGAGACTTTGCAACGAAGCTCCGCGCAAGACTAACTTCGATAACGACACTATAGCCGCATCCTAATTTGAGCGAAAGACGCCGCAGGCATTGTAGTACGCAGCACAGTACCGTGGCTACAAACAAGGTTCATGGCACCGACACAGCTAAAAATAAAGAAAATGTGGAGAAACAAAAGGTCTGCGCAATCACGCACGTGACTTTGCTCCACCAGTAGAGACGAGCACTCTGGCAAAAAGACAAAGGAATATCACTGTCGTTACCTTTATTGACGTGGCTTAGGGGCAGCAGTATCAGCTTGAGAAGCAGAGTTCAGCTGACGTTTGTTGTTTCGCAGGGTGGCGTTTCTAGAGCAGTATCTTGTATCTTAAGATACACGATACATTATTCAATGTATCGTAAATACAGATACATATACTCGTTTTGCGAGACGTATCGTGATACAGATACAAGATACCCAAAGAGTATCTAAGATAGTATCTAAGATATATGTATCTTCGATACTGCCCAGCCCTGGTTTGAGCTAAAGCCCCTGAATAGTTTGAGCGCCTCAGTGTAGGAAGACACGGGGCTATAAATGCCGAAGACCTTTGTACAAACTCACTTCTAGTTCTTTATTATCTCTACTATGTAAATAAATCTATGTCTTCTCGTACGAGCGCATCTCCTCTCTACAAAGTTGGACGATGGATCTTACAACGGGGACCAGCTACCAATGTGGAGACCCACCGGGCCCAACAACTGGAGGCAGCGGTAGGATGCGGCTAACCATGGATTCCTAATAAAGCCCGTGCACTGCGTGATGTCAGTGTACGTTAAAGAACACCAGACGGTCGAAATTTCCGGAGCCCTCCACTACAGCGTCCCTCGTAATCATAGCGTGGTTTTGGGACGCAAAGCTCCACATATTTCTATTGTTAAACAACCCGGGCTCAGGTCTCCAATTTGGAGACTTCGAGGCCTTGCCTCGTCGCCGCCGCTCGGGCCCGCTGGGCTGCCCATTCTTTTGTCTTGAAATTGGAGATGCGCAGAGCGGTGGCCCACTTCGATACAAGAGCCTCCAGTGCTTACTGCCATTTACAGTGAACGTTTAGCGCCCGATTTTCTTGTTTCCTCCTACTTCTTTCTAGAGTCTGTCTGTTTATTTGTTTGCGCTCATACGTATCCCTCTGACGTCAACCAATTTTGTCCAGCAACAAGTCTTGCTATACCTGAGGGCGCCGTGCTGAAAGACACGCAAGCAGTGCGGCGACCTGCGCAGCCCCTAAACCACGGTTATCCTTCTTCCTCTGAAAAACCACAGTGCCTGTTACTGAGAGAGACAAGCTGTATATACAGATACGTCGAGGTTCAAGCGTATTGTGTATGCCTCACAATCAGCCGCTCTGCTTCACGCTGGCGAAGCGGACCGCATGCACTGTACGTGCTAATGCCGAACAATGCGACACCACATAATTTCACCTCACTCCGAGGTCGAAATGGCCGAGCAGGGCTCTCACTTTCGGCCATCTCACGCTGATAAGAAAATTAAAAGAATGTAGTGGCAAGCCCGCTCCAACCGACCCTGGCATTCAATCCTAAGGCTCGTTGTCTGCGTGAGGTGAGCACCCAAGGGATATCGATCAATATATGACTAGTCGTGGTGAACGGCCCGGTCTCGGTTTCTGCCGAGGCTGCAGACAAGATCGTAATCTTGTCGGCAATTCACACGACCCTAGCCACTAGCCTTCACTGTCTTTCTCTATCTGGTTTCCTTCTCTTTCTTCCCTTTCTTTGTCTCTCTATTTCTCGCTTGCTTCCTCTTTCTGTCGTTTCTCCTTCTCTCTATCTCATTCTTTCTATTGCTTTCTGCATTTCTTCATTCTTTTATGCTATGCTGTACTCTCTGCCCTCACTTTCCTGTCTCCTTGATGTATGATATTATACAAGGCTGTGATATGTCCTGTCATCGTGCCTGAAATGCCGAGTGGTGAAGACACTCGCCTTGGCATCATGGGTACGTGGGTTTGAATCGCGCCGCCTCATGAGGTATTTTTTAAAAAGATTTTCTGTCTTTCTTCCCGACTCTTTCTCTCAACCCCTTGCTTTAAACCGGGCAAATCGGCGCACGTGATTTGGCAGCGAAGAAGCAGAGGACGAAGAAAGCGCGTACCCCTTCATGATGATAATTGTTTTGGGCCACGAGTCTCAAGACAGGCATTTCACGCCGAGCTAGAACAGCTTCGCTGTTAAAAAAATTGTGGCGGTTTGGCTGGGCCAACGTTGGTTCTGCCAAGTTCCAGCAGACTCCGCACTTTGCCGCATGCACTGCATCGATGAGGAGACGGCTCATACCCTTGTGCGTGCTGTTTTCACCATTCGGTTAGCTATGAAGCCATAAACAAAGTTCGCTTCGCTCTACGCAGCGGTCACGTTTCCTTACGTCGGCGTTTTCCCGACTTACGCGAGAGTGATATAAAAGAGTGAGCTGATAGCCTTACTTCGCGTGACATTCCACTTTGTTACTAGCGAATTTAATACTTCGCCTCTGCGGCGAAACGGACTTTACGTCACTATAGAGCATAGGTCGGTGAACTCACTCATGAGTCGACTCACTCGGACTCACTCAGACTCAGGTCGAGCCATGAGTCTGAGTCTGAGTGAGTCCGGGTGAGTAATGTTTTGGTGAGTTTGAGTCCGAGTGAGTCCGGTTGAAGGAAATTTTCGTGAGTGTGAGTCCGAGTGAGTGCGGCTCATGAAAATTTCGGTGAGTCTGAGTCCGAGTGAGTCCAAAGCGCAAGATATATTTCTTGAGTGAGTCTGAGTGAGTTCCACTTTTTTTGCCGACCTATTGTCATATCTATACAATAGGTCGGCAAAAGAGAAGGTCAGGCTTCAGCCTGACCTAGGCTGAAGCATTACTATCAGCTTTGGCTGGATTCCCGATTATACTCCCGTCTACTCACTCATATTCCAAAGCAGAGTCTTTCATACACCATTTCAATATTTATTTGATCAGAGGCGCGAATTACGTAGGGGAGTGCGTTGACCCCCCCCCCCCCCCCCTTGCCAACTCTTCCAAAGAAGTTCTTGAAAAATATATGTTATGTTGTCATCGCTTTCAAGAAAAATGACCTTTCTGGTTTACGAGCACTCATAACTAGCATTCGAAGGTACTATATCAAAAGGCGCCACGAAGAGCACCGATTACGTGAAATATTGGTGTTATAGAGCATTGACACCATGGTTGAAAAAGATAATTCTAGGCTAAGGGACTCATGAGTCGACTCATTCGGGCTCACTCAGACTCAGATCGAGCCGTGAGTCTGAGTCTGAGTGAGTCCGGGTGAGTAATGTTTTGGTGAGTTTGAGTCCGAGTGAGTCCGGTTGAAGAAAATTTTCGTGAGTGTAGTCCGAGTGAGTCCGGCTCAGAAAAATTTTGGTGAGTCCGAGTCTGAGTGAGCCTTAAGCGCAAAATATATTTCATGAGTGAGTCTGAGTGAGCTCCACAACTTTTGCCGACCTATGCTATAGAGTCACACTCGCCGCAGTGTACGACGCAACGCAGACACAAGTTCAAGCAAGGTGTTGCAGCTGCCGTTTACGCGATTAACCTAACCTGTCGACACCGTTGCACAGGGCTTACGGAATGATATGTCTTCATTAAAACGCTAAGAAGTACAACGCGAATGTTTTCTTTTGTCGCCTGATAAAAACTGGCTCTTACCCACAAGGGGGATTGGCTACACTTTCGATTATACGCGAAAATGTAGCCACTATGCAACATTTAAGAAAAAGTAGAGGAAAAACGAAACGCGAAGTGAATCAAAAGTGAAAGAGGTAAAATAATTCAGAATGCCGTAAAAGATAAATTTACAAAAAAAAAAACGATAAGTTTTTTTTTACATGTTGGTAGCTCTAGCAGCATAATCTTCCGGTTGCTTGAATGAACTTGCGTAACACGGTCATAATAGCACTGTGGGTCACCCCAAACTGATAGGCTCGAAACGACAAGAGGTTAGGGATAGTAAACTGTAAAGCCAGCCTACCAGTCGGCTTATCAAGAAACATTCTACGAAGTGGGGCCAAAGGGCGGCGTGACAGAAAAAAGTGATCTACCCTTTCAGGTTCATTGCAAGCGGCAAGGTAATGAAAAGCCAGATTTGTAAAGTAAGCGAAAGGGTGGTGGCGTGCTAGCTGATCATTAAGCGTGTCGTTGCACGCGAACTTTCAAAACGATGTTCTACAAAGAAATAAAGACATAACTGGTCGAGGTTCATAATTTTCGAAGCGGTTTTTATTAGAAAAGAAGCAGAGAAGTGTGTGACACGCGGTCTGCTTCATTTTGTGACGTCAAGGACGTATTTTTATAAGTTCCTACTTAGGTTTAGTCACTTTCACATTGAAGTGCTTTTTCCTGTTTCAGTTTATCATTTTACACCTCAGACGTGCTTAAATACCAAGCCTAAAGCAAAAGCTCCATATCTTGTGCTCGGTGGGCTGTGGTCTTTGTTGCTCGCAAAATTCAATTGGTGTGTATCTTAGAAAGTCCTCAGTGGTCAACAATATTGTGGAATCTCCCACTACGGCGTGTCTCAATCATACCGGGGTTTTGGCGTAAAAACCACATCAATACATTTCACTATTTGTTTCTTGCAGTAGTATTCTCTTTCTAAAGTCGCGTTTTTTTTTCCCGCTGATTTATGGCTTATGCAGATGAATTCTTCTTAATTTGAGATGCATGTGCATGATTATTGCTATGTGGTTTAGCTTAAAATACATCACTATTTGTGGCGTTTTTTCCCCTTAAACAGACAAATCCAGAAACCAAAATTGAGCTAAATTTCGTGGGCGCGTAAAGTGCGCCTAAGTGTCATTAACTTAAAAAATTGTAATCAAAATGAGGCAAATCTTGAGTGTTGCGTGGACTCAAAAAAAAAAAAAACGGTTTCGAATCAAAAGTGAGCCTAATCGTGCACCTCTATGAGTCAAGCTGAGCTAGATCCACTGAACCGGCTTTGCGTAAAACAATGGTGATCAAAACAATCAACATGGCCGCATTCAACCTGCTTCATTTGTGTCCTAGTGGCTTTGATATCGTGCCTTTATTGCACAATTAGTTTCTTTTTATTTTCTGCACGAGTCTGCACTTGATGAAGGACATAATTTTGCAGGGCAAAGCTGGAATAGAAAAATGAGGAGGCCGACTTTCCTACATCTTGCTGTCTCCGTGTTTCTTTTCGAGTTTCGCGCTACAGGCGGTGGTGGAGGTGGAAAACATTTATTCATCTGTATGCAGTGAGAGGTGTTGACGGCGCGAGCCGGATGGGCCCGCCCTTCACAAACACTAGGAGGGATCCCTAGTACGGTATCCCTGTAGCTGCCGCGGCGGCCCGGGCTCTAGCCACCAATGCCTGTTGGGCTTGGAGGTCGGAGCAGCGTGATATTCTTTTTTCGCTACAATAGGGTATACTTGAAATAGAAGGCAACTAAAATGAAGATATTGGGCACCGATGTATTCCTTACGAAAGAAAAAGTGATCCAAACCGGCGGGGCGTAAAACGAGCTAAGAAGAAGAGCTGAAGCATTTTTTGAAGGCCCTAAATAGATGCTAAGAACAATAAAACGCTGCCAACGGTCCAGAATGGTACGCCTTTTGCCGGGTTGGACAACGCGCTAAATCTTGTCATCGCCATTACGCCCGTGGAATAATGGACAGAATCGACGAAAGCACAAGGGTGGTGTTAGTTTTGTCGCAAAATATTGGTATATCGCCCATTCCCTGTGATTTAGACGTGTTTTACTGATAATTTAAGCGCAAGCGAAATGTTCAGTCTATAAAAGCCAAATCAAAAGTTCACTCCTAAATACCGACGATAGTAGGCGATGTAGATTTTAGCCGCAATACAGATTCGAGGTATTTGCCTCACATCATTAAACTGGCGAAAATTCTTGGAGTAGGCCCGACCATAATGTCAGGAGGAAGTAAACTGCGTTTTTTTCTCAGTTTCTGTTAAAGAGGACTCGGATTTTTTAGAAGAAAAAAAAAGACCACATCATTAAAATTTTATCATAATTTGTCCGCGTTGGATGGCGAGTTTGTGCTTATAAGAAGACAAGATGAGTTCAAGTAAAATTCATTAGATAGTGTAGGTGCGCGGCTGTTTTTGCCGTCTTTGTCTCAGTTGTGCAGAATGCAGCTGAAAAACTTACACATCGTCTGAAGATATGGCGAATGAGTCTCGTTTATCCGCAGTACGGGATGCTTCTGCCGACGCTTCGATAGAAGCACACTTGGCAACTGCCGCTCGTAGTGACCGTGTTTTCGCCATGCCTTCGCGGACAAACAAAAGAGTACCAAAATGAATAACAAAGCGTAGCAGTTCCTATGAAGAACACACGATCATTTCTAAGGATGCGAGATCGTTTTGACGTTTATATACAGGCTCAGCAATGTCACTTGAATGAACTACGTTGCCTTAGGTTCCTTGCGCGTACAGCAGCTATTCTAGAACTCAAAGTTTAGCTATATAAGAGATAGGAAATTTACTTCTAAAATGTTAAGTTGGCTGGCCTGGCACTTACTATCATGTAAACAATCTGCGTAAGGCGGCTATTTGAGCAATTTGGGCGAGTTAGTACATCTTCACTTTAAGACAGCGCACCAACGCGAACACAAAAGAATAAGGACGGAACCGACGACACGAGCGCTGACTATCAACTGAAATTTTTAGTCAACACACACTATATATAAACACAACTGAGCGTCACATGATGCAACATATGCGTATCAAGGCTACACTTTTGCGACAGCATGCGCAAGTTAAGACATCATATTACACATCCTACATGCCATCTAAAAAGCTAATCTCCTTTTCTAGGAGATTAAAGTGAAGAAAAGTGAGCATAAGCATGCTCACTTGACTGCCCATTGTAGGAAGTGCAATTGCTATCCTGTCCTCACAGATACAAGTGTTATATGGCACTGAGGCTACTTCAGGTCCGGGCGTATTCGCAATGCCCATAGACTGTCGCGCCCCTAGCGGAATTTTGGAGCGTCCTCTCATGGATGATCAGTACACGACACCATGGTAGCCCTACGAAGTGGCTCACTTGTTCGGCTGTGTTAGCAGGAAACAAACACTACGAGTTTGCATGTTTACTGCATCAGTGAACAAACCGGGCCCTCCGTGACACGATAAATCTGATTCGTTCTTGCGAGACGCGAAGTTTTCGTGAAAATACGTGCCAACTCGCGCGTTGAACGATGACCCACATCGTACAAATATCAGCTTTGCGAGGTTTTGTGTAGCCACGTAGGTGACGTAGGTTAGTTAAACGCTGTCGTCTGACCTTCTCAGTTGAAGCTCACCTTGTTTTACTTGCATAAAGCATTCGTCAGTGCTCTTGTAGTGCATGAATTTATAACATTGTAGGGGGGGGAAGTCGCGCGAGCTAGCGATATATAACTGAGTAATCTCAAATTGGCCAATGCTGCGCCGCTTGTTTTTGTACGTTTGTTGATAGATGGCAGCACTCTGCAAGCGATTTGTTTGTTGACCGGTGTGAGAGCAAGAAGTTCTGCGCGCCCAGATAATGTTGTGACGAGGACTAATCGAAGTCGTTCAGCGGAGGAAATTCTTCAGATTGCTTTCAGCAATGATGTTAAGAGGAACCACCTTGACGACGAGGATTTTTCACTGGACGTAGAAGGCTGTGAAAGCGTGTGTGTGTGTGTGTGTGTGTGTGTGTGTGTTTGTGCGTGTGTGTGTGTGTGTGTGTGTGTGTGTGTGTGTGTGTGTGTGTTTGTGTGTGTGTGTGTGTGTGCGCGCGCGTGCGTGTGTGTGTGTGCGTGTGTGTGAGAGAGAGAGAGAGAAGGAGTGTGACAGCGACAATGAACGATCAGCTGCTAACTCACGAGGAGCGAGTTGCACTTCACGTCCCCTCGTGCGCTAATGTTTTTTTTCACGCTCGTAAGTCACTTTGATTGTATTTAATGTACAGTATACTTCAGCGAGATCAAAATAAAAACATACTTTTTCTTGTGCATTGCACGTAGACGTAGCGCAATTATTGTGGATATTATCGAGCGCCGCATGCCGCCAAAGAGCTCGAGTTCGGAACAGGGAAGCGAAATGGTTAGAGCGATGAAACGGGCAGTCACGGCCACAATCCACGTCTCTCCGCTAACTTCTCCTGTACTTCACCGGTACCTTCCTATCGGCATAGTTGTTCGACGCATTTTCGCAACGTCGAAAAATTCGTCGTTGCGAAAAGCATACGTGCGTGTTCTTTTCGATATTCATGTTTCGATCGTGCTGATCGAACCTGCGGCATCCGAGTGCAGTGAATTGCGCACGGCCCGAGTCTGAGCATGGCTGTGACACAAGCGCTTCTAAATAGGATGTTAAATGCTTGTGTTCCGTTGAAGAAGCAACTCCGCGTTCCTGACTGCGCAAGTAAAGACGACGGGGTATGTTTGCAAACCATCGCCACGTTAAACATTCGGTCCCGTGCAGCAGCGATGACGCTACTCGCTAGCGGCCTACCACTGCGGCAAATCCGTCAGGCAGGCTCGGTACACAGTATCTCGGAGTGCCGTTCAGGTCATACGTCAATTCTAGTTCATGAAGTTTTCTGCAGCACGCACAGGGTTTCGCACAGCATCGCTTATGCACGGTAACGGAGCTGAAATATAACCTTTCACACCGCGGCAAATAATTAGGTGGCGAGCTTCCATGGTTTGAGAAAGCATTTCGGTCTCATATCCATTTCAGTGTAGCTCATGACTTCATCCGGTGAAAGTGGCACGGGCCGTACGTCCGCACGTCCTACCTGTTCCTATGCTAACAAACGGATTGACCCTCCATCGGGCGCCATCTTGAATCGTACAGCGCGCCACCTATAGTTTGTGGGCATTGCGAATACCCTAACCCAGCGCTATTGCACAAGATATATCCCGAAATACAGCCAATTAAGCGCGAGACAGACGCTACGATTTTGCATGCGATGCGGCGTCCGACGCGGCGATGCGGCAGCTGGTATGGTGACGTTTCGTGAAGTTTCATCGCATTGGATCGCCGCATCGCATGCCGGGCGTGCATCGAACAGGGCAGATATTTTCGTCGCCGCGTCGGACCGTCGCACGGCCGCAGCTAATGACAGCTGTGTGTCGTTACGCCGCTGGTGGCGCCATCTCCCTGTCACCTCTTCGTTCACCGACTCACCGTGGCCGTGGCCAAGGCGAGTCGATGGATTCGAGCCTCGGAGAATTCGCCGACACTGCCGCTCGCGGCGGCGTGTAAACATCGAGTACGTTTCACTTGTGGCGTGAAACATTTCCGGATTGAATAAAGTGATGTTTGAAGTGTGCCGTTTCTGGAAGACAAGGCCCGTTTCGAAACCACTAGTGAAGCCGCGAGCAGCGATGCAAAGCCATTTCGCAGGTAAACATAGCGGCACCGGCTTCTCGGCGAACCATCGCGCTTCGCTTCCACCTTTGCTCTTGACATCGATGACGTCGACGAAGTTAATAGCGTATGCTACCGCATTACATATGAGTGCAAAGCTTAATCCTGTTGGCAAAAACAAGCGCTATATGACGAGCTCGCTTATTGTGAACGGCGTAGGCGGCAGCCGGCGCCCGCCGCGCTAGGCCTACCTATCGGAGGCGTGCGTGACGGGAGGGGGGGGGGGGGGGGGGGGCTGTTGCCGCTGTTTCGAAGTTTTTTCATTATTTTCTTGTAGAACGAAGCGTGGCTGCGCAAGGTTGTTTTTTGTTTTGTGCTTCATTACGAGGATACGAAGTCTTCCTAGTGCACATGCCGAGGCGCCGTTTGTGGGTGGAGCCTGCCGCTGATTGCTCGTTCGCTCCATGTGTCTCGAAACGTCGTACGCCGCATGCCGGGTCATCCGACGCCGCACGTCGCATCGCATGCAAAATCGTACCGTCTGTCTCGCGCTTAATACATTTTTCTTATGCATAGATAGAGCTAACTTGGGTCACATGCTCTGGCGGTGCCCCGCGTTACGCTGTGGCGAAGTCATCACGCCGTCCAAACGGGAGGCTCCTATTACCAGCTCCGGACTCGAACAGTTATGCGCAGTACAACCGGACCGCGACGCAGCAGAGAGGCTTGGCGTTTCTCTTCCGACATGGGAGCGGCCCGCAGCGTGCTAACGCACGTTCCGAAGGACACAATAAAGTTTATCCATCCATTCATCCATGCGGGAATGTGCAGCCTGTTGCATTCAGTGAGTAGCGAGATGTTCTTACTCCAGTGTACATGATTGCTCGTTTCCGTCACCTTTTCATAGTTCTGCATACGGCATTCGGGCAGCTTATCACAACGGGGTTCGGTCCTAGAACCATCCATCTGGCATGTGCACCGGAAATGATATGAATGGTAATGAAACAGGGGCAATTGGCTTTGTCGGACCACCGTTATAATTCGTCAGTGTCGTTCTTCATCAAGAAGACAGTGTTTTGTGCCGGAGTACCCCACTGGCTTAAATGACAAGGGCACGTGGGTAGTTCAGAAAAAAATTGCCGCTTTCAATGGCCGGCACATTCTAAAGCTATTTAACAATAATCTGAAGTATCACAGCCAGTGTCTCATTTGCAAGAACTTGTGCGGAGTTGGGACAGCAGTCCCAGTCTGTAAACCTGAAATTTTCATAGTATAACGCCCAATTTCCACTTTACAGACAAAAAAAATTAATTCTTAAAACACGCCCTTTACGTGTGAATACGACGTGCACTTTTAATGCACGTTTTCTTATTCATTAAATATTTCTTAAAACGCGAGAACTGATCAGTGGGTACTGGCAGATTGCGTTTTTTTAGTAACGCCATTAGGTTTTCATAAATTAGCAATGACACATTGAGGAAAGTAATTTTGATGTGTATAAGAGAATCACCTGGAAGCGAACCTATCAAGAGATTACTTAGATATTCAAGTGCGTAACCAAAGAACTACCTGAGGACCGGCTGTTGTTTTGTTACGCGCTGCAATCGCAAAGCAACATAAATCCCCAACTTGTCCCATCAGCCATTCTATAAAAACGGAATTCAGTTACGTGAATAATGTCTGAATGTAAATTAGTGGTGCGGTGCGCAGGTTGAATGCGCCAAGACTTCGAGCAAGCGCAGTTCGCTGTTGCATTAAGTATCTTGAGAACATGTTCACCGCCAAGGTGCCTCGCTTAAACAGAACGTAACATCGTCTGCAAAACACATAACATGCCTGTGTCCATTATAAATCTACTTCAGGCGTGTATTCAATTACTCAGTAGCACCCAACTTTCTATCTCGCTATGTCCTGGCACGCAGCGTTGAGTGGCTCTCGAACCGTGGAACTGTCATCCGGTGCTGAAGAAAGTCATATACTGGCTACTGTGATACTGTGGCATGGTGAGCAGCGTTAGTATCATATGAGTAATTGTTCACCATCTCCATTACGTACTTACATAGCAAAAAAGTCTAGACACTAATAGTAAAGCCGGGCACTCACTTTTCGCTCGTTATATACCGACTGTGACATGGTTCGTAAGTTGGGCGCTTCATAAAGCAAGCAGATAGTGGGGGTAGTGCAGTACGGCACTGCACCTTATTTATGAAGAACCGAATGAGCTGACAGAACAAACCAAGATGTTAGGATTAGGTCAAGATGGCTGATTGGGCGATTCGTGACTCCGGATGTAAATCTGATATGTGGGGGCGACGTCTTTAGGCCCATGTCCTATCGTGTTTACACACACGCACGCACACACACACACACACACACACACACACGCACACACACACACACACGTTGGCACAATCGACGCTTTGGTAAACGGAGCAGTGGGAACTCTACAAACGGGAACTGCTGGGTGGTACGCATTTCCTCCGGTTTCACAGTAGTGGGGCTGCCGTACGTATTTATACTACACGACAGGACCCGACCAGATAAGAAGAAATAGAAAGTCATCTCTGCAAAAAATGCTCCACTATCAGAGTTTCATATTTCTCCTGTGTACAGTTTAAAAGAACGGTCTACATGACAAGTCGCTTCTCACGTTTACATGAGAACTATCTCAGAGTAGCAGTAAAAGAAAAAAAAAAGAAAATAAAGAAAATGTGAAGGGCGTTACTAACTATTCCCATGGTACTGCTGATATTTGTACCATCCGGAGCAGCTCCGATGAGCAACATCCCATGGGCACAGGTGAACCGAGACAAAAATTGCATGCGTTAAAAAAGAATCCTTGAATGTAATCGCACTAAGAAGAGCACAGGCTTGACGCTTCGGGGATCGAACTACAAATTTCTTTTTTATTAAGACAGAAAGACTCCAGTGCCACAGGTGGCATACAAGTTTTGCTGCTGTCTCCAATATTTGTCGGGGTCCGCGACCATACGAAGTAAAGTGCGTTACTAAATCACCATACTAGAGGACTTCTTATGGTTTTCGCGTACTACTTACCACAGTGATTAGGGATTTGGTCTGTCAGGCTGATGTATACATACTTTACTACCTGGTATGAGAATCGAATTATCAACTTCAATGAAGTATTTGACGCAAAGACACTCGCGCTCTGGTTTGCATCCTTGTTTGTGCAGCGCGCGAATTCGACGGCACAGCTTTTGCAAATTTTACGGGGCCGGGAAAACCCAAGTACACTACGTCCTCACTGTATGAGCAACATCACGTCCAACCTCCTTCTTTTAGGTACCTTGGGCGTTTGCGAATCGCCAGTATAGAAGGTGCTCCTTGTCGCCAGTGCAGAATGATGATTCAACCAAAGCAATTTCGCGCCGCTGGGTGTAAACTCCTGCCTAACAGCTTGAGAACAACTGTCACCAGTAATGACGTAGCAACTTGTTCTTACTGGTCGTTGACGCACAGCAAAGGGTCATGTTAAAATTCCTTTCTTCCTCTGGTGGAGTAGAGCAAGCAACTAAATATAGTGGTAGTAGGAGCAGACGTACTGGTTGACATCACACAGTCACTCGAATGCAGGCAAAACATTGTCAAGGGGACTTTTGTATGGCACGCGATTTTTCCTAACTCGCCCAAAATAAGTCACGTGAAACCGAACAAGGACGACAGCTATCTTCTGGCAGAGCTTTGCTTTGTAAAATTGCGGAGTCATGACAGACTACGACTACATGTTGCCGCGGTCTGGTGCAAGCAAGCTGGGTGAAATGTGCGCGCTCGACTTCGTGTTTGACTACGTTTCTCGCCTTTACATTAGCGCTATAGTATTCCCCAGTAGACACGAAATATGATCTAGCGCTATGCGCAACTCATAAAGGGATACTGGAGTGAAACAACGAATCCGTTTAGATTGATAAGTTGCCCTCCTAGAACTATAATCCTGTTAGTTTCACCATGATATTGCCACGCGCGTTTCTTTTACTGTATTCGGTTTCCGCCCACAAAGACTATCAGCAGTACTCGGCGCAGACCGCACCTTATTGTTCCAGAAGCTTCTCGGTTGTAGTAGATCGTTTTGTTAAGATTGCACGCAAGACGGTAACACTCAAGATTATTCCAGAGCTTGCGCGACGACTAGTGATAAGGCTAGAATGTTCGACGCGTGATTTATAAAAGCCGGCGCGTTCCAACGAAGTTCAGTTGATCGACGGCCGACGCTCCGTTCGCCGCTATCAGTGCCAGTGCTTATTGCTGTAATCTGACTTTCCGTGTACCGGCCACAAGTTCGGCCTAATAAACAGTTTCATCTTGAACATACCGACTGCTGCTTGGGTCAACGTCACGACCACGTGACAATATGTTTATTATTACAGCAATAAATCAAGGTCAAAGTTTCATTTTCACAGTTTGCGTCGAAATCTACGTGCTTAACGTCACCGACTGCAAAGTGAATTTTTCGTGTTTTGGTACCATTGGCTTAACGAAATTTCCTGAAACTTGGTTAGCATCCCTGTCTTTCCCTTCCCTCCTGTTCCTTCCTGAAACTCGGTATGTAAAGTCTATAGCCCGCTCAAAGCAGAATTTATGTACTTTATTTTTAGGGATAAGGAACTACGCAGGACCTAGTAGACGCCGTCAACATCTATGACATAACGACCTTTGGTGCGGGCAATGTGGCTGGCGTCGCCACCCACATTGCCTTGTCGCGCGTTTTCTCGCTTACGAAGCGTCTTTTCGATGTAACAGTGGTGTTTTCGGTTTTGTGAAATTGTAATCTACTGATACAGAAAACAATTGTTTCTCTCTTCAGGGTATCTTTAAGGCTCGTTCACACCTGCGACTTGAACCGGTCGCGCGACCGAGTTAGTCGCAACGCGATGGATTGCAAATGGCTGCTCTGTTGGGAAAGGGACTGCTTTGGCTGGAACGATCGCTCGTTGCTCGACTTTTCGAGTAGTGAAACTGCAGTCGGAAACGTTTGAATCAATCATTTACTCAGGAACAGGACGTCAGGTTATTTACGGGCCAATGGCAATGTGAGATACATGCGAGCAGACGTGAATGCTGTGTGGCGACGGATATAAGTCGCACGCAGGTGTGAACATCGGTCGCCTCGAGTTGCTTTTTGGTCGCAAGTCGCAAATGGTCGCGCGACCAGTGCTTGTCACTGGTGTTAACGAGGTTTTGTGCCACGCGAAAGTCGACGGCGATGACAGATTGCCCTCAGTGGCTGCAAAATTTGTAGCGTCCCTCAAAAATGGTTTGCATAAGCCTGCGTCTTTATTGCTATTTGCAGCGTTGAACTGAAGGAACAAAACAATAGTTGGAACACGTACAGCGTGCAAAGCACTTAATAGCTGCTTTTGTCAGAAAAGTGCAGCTTTTCCAAGAAGACCTTGGGCTTCAGGTTTCAAGGAGCCTCTGTCAGGCCTTGGTGCCCTTTGCTCTTGCCACCTTTCTGTAGTGTTACAGAAGAAATAAAGACTTTCTTTCTTCTTTCAAATGTCGCGCGGCTGTTTACCAACTTAAAATAAGTAAACTTTGGCACCTTTTGTCAATGAAAATTTTCATTACCTTCAAATACACATAGAAGGGTACATTGGAATAAATCGTCACAGTTACTTCTGCGTGTAACATTCATTCAATAGTAAAAGTGTCGACATACCAATGCAACGAAGCTTGATTCCCCAGAGGTGCTATTCGGCGCGTTGCAGACGTATTGAAACGCGTGCGAGCCTACACCCGGAAGCGCCGCTTAGCCAGGCGATGCCTTGCCGATAAATTCTTTCGGTGCGCTACTAGGGCAGTACATCGGGCTTCTAAGCCGGGAGCATGTGCAGACCACGTGTGCAGAAACTGTCAAAAAGCCACCAGGGTGAGCAAAATATGGCAAAAAATAAACATGCGTAATATCCATAATCAACACCGACAACTTTTACCCTGCGCTTATCGTATGCGTGTAACCGAGATTAGTTGACAATAGCGCAATAATCACACCTACAGAAATGCGCTGGCGCTTCCAACAGCTGTTGACGATGGCAAAGTTGAAGTGAGCCTGCTCTGAACTGTCATGCTTTAAGAACAAAGACTGATTACTGTATCAACAGAATCAAACATAGCCACTTCATTGCCAACATTCGTACCTGATAGGTTGCACTATGGGCTTTTCAAAAATGGCTTTTATATAACGCATCAAAGCAGAACTGATCGAAAGTGAAGCAGTACACTGGCCTCCTTAATGAAAGGTAACACGCGAGAGCGTGGCCAGCGCTCTGCGGCGGCTGTCGGCAGCGCCAACATGAGCCAGCTAAAGAAAGCACGTCTATTTATTGGCAAACAAAATAACAAGTCGGGGCTGGTGGACATGCACGATTGATCACGCTCCTTCTACGCTCGCCCAGCGGGCGCTTTCTGCAGCGCGTCGTCTCCTGCCAATAAATTGGGCGTAGTGCGCCAGCACAGTCGAAACGGATAAGCTCTGTCGCTCGGCTTACGCGAGTCTCGTGTTTTACAGCGAAAGCTGTTATGAGATGACAACAAGGGCCGCTTTTGCGCCGTAGTTGTCCGCCGCCGCCGCCGCCGCCGCCGCCGGTGTCCGTAACCACTATCGAGTGAAATAAGAAAAAAAAACTAACTAAATAAAAAGTACCTATGACAGAATGGGAATCGAACCCGGGCCCTCTGCGTAGCAGCCCAGCACTCTAACCCTGACTACGCCGCTGCTTGAAACTGCGGTGTGTTACGATCGGCCTTGGAGGCCATCATGGCAGAGGCAGCAGAGAATGCTCCTGTCACTCAAAAGTTCCTCCCGGGTTCGCTGCCCTTCGGGGGCGCAAATCTAATCCCATTTTCCCGGAATGCCTACGAGCGTGCGGCGTGCTCAGGTGACCAGAAATCCAGCAAGGCTGCGGCGAACAGCCCTTTGTTGCAAGATGCGGCCGGCGTGGGAAACGAGCTGTTGACACCTTCCCAGCGGCGCGGCATGTCTCTGCGGCTGTACGGGGCCATTAGCGGTTGCAGGTGTGGTCGACAGCAACAACCACGTCTTCAGAGGTCCCCGGTTCCTTCGGACACTTCCTCCTCGCCGACAATATCGAGTCGTCTGGGCGTGGTACGTGGACATCCCCCTGTGTGGGGCATTGGTGTTCCCCAATTGGACTTCTCGTCCTCGCCCTTTTGAGGAATGTGTTGTGCGTCCCGTTGCCTACTTTCTGGGGCAGGGCGTTGTGGTGGCAGGACACCTTATTGTCGGGTGTTGCTGACACCGGTTTGATTGCCTCAAGTTGACAGACTCGGGGCTTTATAAGCCGAATACTTTTTGTAAAAACTCTTCTTCTTCTTGATCTCTCAATGTGAATAAACGTCTGTAAATATCTCTCCTGCGAGCGCCTTCCTCTCTGGAAAAGATGGGCTAGGGGACCGGCGGTGGGCCAGCTACCAACGAGGAGACCCGCCGGGACCCGGTCCCAACAGGTGCAAACTGACCCTATGCAGGCTTCATGTCGGGTAAGGAATGGCGTTAACTTGTGTTTTAAAGCGTTTTAGAACAGTAAAGTAACAACCAGGCGTCACACAATTCGAATTGCGTAACGAGTGGGTCGTTCAGTGCTCCAACACATTACAAAAGCCTCAGGCATAATTATTCATCGTCGTCAGCCACAGAATCAACGAAGTGCAGATAATGCGTTACAAGTGCATTATTCGTCATTATTCGTCATTCTTTCCGAAGAATGACGAATAATGGCATAGTGGACGCTTCCCCATTACACAAAAATTATGATGATTTATGACGTTATGGGTACCATGCAAGCGCGCTTGTAGTAGTTGCCCCAAGAGTGTTTAAAAAATTGGGGGGACCCTTAAGCTTCGTCTTAAAGAGTTGAACGCGATAGCGATATCCTGTCCCTAGTGCGTACTTGAATCACTTAGTGCATACTATGTAATGGGTAGCATGCTTTAAACCACGACCAATCATGCGCAGGAAATGTGGGAAATGTTTTCGAACTTGCTATGCACCCACTACGTGGTCTTAAGGGAATACGCGCAGTAACGTCTGTGTCTTTCGTAATGGGTGGACGGCTTTGAACCACAACGCCGTTATGAGATTCACATCGTCTCACGCCCGATGGCAATGTACGCTTGTACCACGCAATATTACTGCGATATTACATGTGTATTCTAACGCCTGTACACAGGACGCGCGTGTTTGTAACTGCATTTCCATGCAGAGGAAGTTATTTAATATGTAATCGCAAGCAGAAGCGTGGCTGTGTGGTAGAACACCTGCTTGCCACGCAGACGGCCTGGGTTTGATCCTCAAACTGACCCGTCAATTTTAAGTGCGAATGCACTTCTCAAGCGACCCCGAAAACTCCGCCGGCATCCGCGCTCCTCCTCCTCTCCCCTAGCAACGGCGCGAGGAGCGGAGAGGAGCGTCTGTAGCAACGGCGCAGCGACGTCACGCCCCACGTGACTGCGCTCGCTCCGCCCTCCGCTCCGTGGCTGCGCGCGCCCCGCGCCGGCTCCGCACCGCTCTCCGTGCCGAGTGCTTTGCACTTAAAACGGCCAGACCTCCGTGGGTCGGCTGGCGCGTGCTCTCTCGCTGCCGTCTCCTTCGCTCGGCTCTGCAGTTTAGTCGCGCGCGCCCCCTCATAGCATCACCCCGTGCTTCGCACTTCCTCATACTCCCCTTCGGGGAAATGCGGGTTTTTTATTATTTATGTTATTTGCATCTTTCTCGATTTTTTGGTCACGGACAAGATGATGATTTTTCGCTCACAACCAACGACACCGACGGCGACGCCGGAATTTCTGCAAAACGAGCTCTTTAATGCTATCGCGTTAAAAAAGGCTCTACAAAGGCCGCTCTTCCAGCTTTCGCTGTGACTGTGCGGCGCGTTCCGAGCAGGCCTGGCGTTTTTTTTTTTTGCATTACACATACAACATTGATTAAAATTTTTACAAAGATTTCAAACAGTTCTCTTATGTTTCTTACATACCAACGTCCCCTTTCTTATGGTCTCGGCCAGGGTGGTTTTATTGGGCATGCCGTGATAGCATCAAATGCGAATATACAAAATGACAGAGTACTTTCTATGGCAAAAGACCAGGATTCCGCATTAAAACAAAACATTTCGGAGGCATTGCGTAAGGAAGTTTCCTGAGTGCATCACTCTCGCAAATGGTGGTACACTTCAGTTGAAGCACAACTAACGTAAGCCGAGTGAGAGAGCTTCTCCGTTTCTACCGTGCTCGCTCACCACGCACGATTTGCTGGCAGGAGACGCCGCTCTGCAGGCATCACACAGTGCGCGAGCGTAGAGGGAGCATGATCAAGCAGTGCTTCTACACAAGCTCTGTCTCGTTATTTTGTTTGCCAATAGATGACGCAAAAAGTGGTCGTGCTTTCTTGAGCTGTCTGTTGATGGCGCTGTTGGCAGCCGCCGCACAGGTTCTGCATATGCTACCTTTGTATAGCGGCGTTGCACCTTTGTTAAAAGTCGCCGCTCGCAACCCCATTCGCCAAGTGCGCTGAGGCGCGCAATAAGCATCGTTTTGAGGAAAAGCTGACTTCACGGCCTTGCGTGGGCTGGCTACCGTTGCGCCACCGCCGCTGCTCTGCCGCCGGGCCACCGAAGCTCAAGCCGTCCGGCGCTAGGTGATCCGGCAGAGTGACAAATGTTTTTAGTTGGTGGTGTGGAGGTGTTTTTTACTGTCCGCTGCATTAACGTCATTTCTCTATTCTGGTGCCTACAATGTGTTGTGCATGCCCCTTCTTAGTGCCTTAAACGTTGTTTTGCATGCCTTTTTCTGGCACCAAAAACGCGTTTTATTGCGATAGCAATTATATGCACAGTCTCAACAGGTTTTTGCCGTCGCGATCTTTGTCATGTCCCGTATAAAGCCCACATTCATAAGAACCCCCCCGCGCATCGTACGTTCTACCCGCGGGTAATAGCGCGCGAGCGGGGGTGACGAGCGCGGCTGAAGCAGAGATCAAACAAGCCGGCTCATCTCCGTCACTCGGAGGGTGGACGCTATAAGATCCCCCCGCCTGTCTTTAACGAGCATGACAACACGCGGCGAGGGGGTGCTTTGAGAAGCAACTGTGAACTTTGAATTTACGTGCATAGTCTCCATCTCTGGCACGCCCGCTATCTCAGCAGCCATCAATGGGCGGCTCGTATACACATCTAAGTGCTGCGCTCTCACCGCGAAGAGACTGCGAGAAGTGACCCTGGAGCGGCCGTATTCTCTTACACCAGCGTTTCGTAGAGTTGCGTGAGATCGGAACCAAAAGCAATAGCTGCCAGCCTCATTTCGTGTAACACGACAATTTGTTGCTATCGCATTCATTGCTTCGCTGTTGCGGTGAAACTGCGACTTTTTTAAATTCCTAAAATCTGACCGGTATTCATAACGGCTAAACGTAGCTGGCAAGAGCAAAAGTGTTCATCACGCTAAATGCTCAAACGGAAAGGTATCTCTGGCACTTAAGTATGCCAAATTCATATCAGTACATTGGAAGTTATCGAAAAAACATGAGTTCGGGGTTTCACCTTAAAATTATTCACGATAGTACATTCAGCGGCCCTCGAAATTGTCACTAATGGTCGAATGCGTAGGCAGTTCAACACGACCTATTATTTATTGCTGTGTAACAGCACGTTCCAGAATGCACATCCCCATACATGTCACGCACAAAACTTGACTGTTTGAAGCCGAGGAATCCGCCGTGAGAAACTGTATGGACATGCTTTTCGTGGATTGGAGCAGGTGGATTGCTACCGCCTGCGCCTTTCCGTGCCCGAAAGACCGGCTGCCCGAACAGAAAGCGCAGGGCTGGTTTACTCCATGCCAATATCATGTGCTGATTGTGACGCTTCGTACGTGGGGGAAGCAAAGAACTTCCCCCCTTGCGTGACGTGGCTGTATGACGAACATAAATGATAAGTGGTAAAATGGAAATCCTGACATGTCATGTAACAATGACTTGCATGCCAGGCTCATGGCACATTCGCGGCCGTTTAGCTAGCTTGATATACACCAAATTTGGTATTGCGTGACGTGACTGTATGAAGAACATAAATGACAAGTGGTGATAAGGAAATCGTGACATGTCATGTGCAACATGACTTGCATGCCACGCTCATGGCACGCTTGCTGCCTGGTCGATAGCTTGATATACACTAAATTTGGTATTGCGCGACGTGTCTGTATGACAAACATAAATGAGATATCGCAAAATGAAAATCCTGAAATCCATGTTATGTGCGACATGACTTGCATGCCACGCTCATAGTGCGCTTGCGTCCAGTTCACTAGCTTAATATACACAAAAATGGGTATTGCGCGACGTGACTGTATGACCAACATAAATGGTAGGTGGTAACATGAAAATCACGACATGCATGTCACGTAGAGCATGATTTGCTTCTTGCTGGCTGCTTCGCATTACATGGATTCTCACAATGCGTGGGATCTGCCGGTTTTTTGTGTGTGTGTGTGTGTGCGTGCGTGCGGGCATGTGTGTGTGTGTGTGTGTGTGTGTGTGTGTGTGTGTGTGTGTGTGTGTGTGTGTGTGTGTGTGTGTGTGTGTGTGTGTGTGTGTGTGTGTGTGTGTGTGTGTGTGTGTGTGTGTGTTTTGAGTGCTCAGGGCGAGAGCGGTTTCGCACCAAGGGGCGAAACGCGAGGTCGTAGAATGCCGAGAAGGGTCAGTTTTCACTGCGGGTACCTATGCCGTACACTTTCCGCTGGGTTTGAACACATTGCAAGAAGTCGCGTTGACTGCGATGGCGCCACGCGGGCAGGTGCGTGACGCCTCGTTTTCTATGTGAATTCTGAAGCACGGCCGCGGCGTTCTTGTTTTTGAACTCTGGGAAGCCTGCGCTTCCGGTCTCCGCACAGACCACACGGCTTGGGTCCGAAGCGCAGGCGGCGCTGTTTGGTGGCATCTGCCAGCAACGGGAACACATAAGCAAAACCACAGTAGCCTGTTTCGCGCTGAGATGGGGGGCGGGTCCCTTTTAGTGGCTGACGATGCCGCTGAAGAGCGGAATGTGTCGGCAATATATTCCGCACGTGTGGTATCCACTCCTGACACTGTGTGTGACCACGTGTGGATGCGGAAGTAGGAAAGCCGTTTTTCTAGATATCTTCGTTTTCCGTTTAGGCCCTGCCCGGTGGGCTGTAGCCTGCGAATATTAACGGTTTGGTTGGCATCCGCGGTAAAGTGAGGCATAAAGAGCGGTCAGTGCCCTTTTTCGTTGTTTGTTGCAGTAGAATTCGACCTGCACAGAGTGGCACGTCAGTCTGGGCTGTAATCAGCGTTACTGATAGATAGGTGAGGCTTCGTACCATGTACGTAAAGCTAGCCTGGGCTGAAATCAGGACGCAAATAGATCACAGAGGCTAGTGGCAATAGCGAGTTAGGAACGTCTGGGTTCTGACTTTAATAATAAGTGTACGAGTGAGACTGTACACTTGTCCTGTCTTGCTCTTTGTATATGTCTAAGCTCAGTTTTGTGCATCATTTTACATTCTTATAAATTAATTCCTCCAAATAACCTCCAGCTGCTGCGTGCGTGTGAGTTCATCATCGCCGCCGAACATCGTCCAAGATATCCGACATCAATGACGAAGAACCACCGAGAACTTTACTATCACGAACAATGCTTGGTCGCTTTTGGCTGCGTAAGATAAAAAAATCGACTGATTTGACTATTTATGTCTTCGTGTCATGGAAGAAAGCAGGCACGAATTCGGACGAAAGAGAACGGTCAGATTTATGAACGAGAGCAGATATATCATTTGTCCACCAAACAATACAATGCAAGGCATATACGATGTACACCCTTGTAATTTTTAACAGTATTGTGCGAGCGCTGAGAGCGGGGTATGGTGGCGTCTAACATTCGCAAAAGGTAATGAGGTCTACTGACGATGCGCAAGCGCACAAAATACACTGCTCTGCGAGCGCAGTCTGTTGAGCTATTTGCTCCAACATATCTTTAAATAATCTTTTAGTAAACAGCCTCGTACAACGGAGCACAAAGGACAAATGGTCAAGATTATGTGCATGCGCACTATGAGAAGCCAAGCGCAAGTGTCCTCGGCTGTTCTGTCCTGTTAGACGCATTCTACACCGGAGCTTTCTGCCGCGTTATCAGTCCCTTTGTTTTCTTTTTTTACAGCGAAAGGTCTAATGAGATCACAAGGATGCCGTAGTTGTCCGCCGCCGCCGCCACCGCCGCCGCCGCCGCTGGTGTCCGTAACCGCTATAACAGGAAATAAAAAAACAAATTACACCATCTTCCACTAAAGGGAACCAAATGTAGATGTGAAGCAGCGGGCGCTAACGCTTGCACTGGCGGTGGCGTTGACGCTGGCGCTCATCGCAGCGTTGCGCAGGAGAGAAAACTGGGGAGGCGCAAAGCACGCAGTGATGGAGCGGTGTTTCCTACTGGAACATGCCAATAGATGGTAATGGGCAATGAGAGACAGAAGACTCCGACTGGACACAGAGACCCGCAGTCCGCTTTTAGTTAACGCGCACGCTGCGAATTTTTATTGTTCAACAACGCACGGGAGAGATCTCCAACCGGCACCACCTTGCAGGTCAAGATCCACTGCCATATATACGGGGTGGCCAGTGAACGGTTGTGCAGGGTGAGCAGTCGGTTTTTTTTCAACCAAAAAACTCGCTAGCAGATGCTGCCTGCGTCGGCGTCGCGAGGCGAGAGAGGGGGGAGCGTAGGAGAGGAGAGAAAGGGGGGGACGCGCATGCGCAGTGGAAGTGTGGACGCCGCGGGCAGGGATGCCTGAGGGGAGAGGGGGAGCGTAGGAGAAGAGAGAGAGGGGGGGACGCGCATGCGCAGTGGGTGTGTGGACGCCGCGGTCAGGGATGCCTAGAGGAGAGAGGGGGGGAGAGAGGGAGGAGGCGCATGCGCAGTGAGGGTGTGGTTGCCGCGGGGGAGGGATGCCTAGAGGAGAGAGAGGGGGGAGAGGAGGTTTTTTATTTTTATTTTATTTTTTTTAAAGGGTTTGCGCATGCGCAGTAAGGGTGGTCACGCGGTGCACCACCAGATGTTCGCTCGATGACACGGTAGGGGCCTTCGTATTTCGGCAGTAGTTTTGAAGAGAGGCCTGCTCAATACAACTACGCTTGTGCTCATGAGTGTTTTATATTGCAGGTTGCACGACGAAAAGGAAATACGACAAGCCAAGCTCCAAGGCAAGCAAAGCGGATGTTAGTTGCCTGGAAATCAGCTCGTGTCAGAAGATGCAGAGCAACATAAGGAAGCGGCGTGTGCACTTTCTTTCACGCAGTGGGGAAAAGCCGCACGCGTGTACTGTCTGCGGCAAGAGATTAGATCAGAAATGGAATATGGCGAAACACACTCGAGTGCACACGGGTGAGAGGCCATACGAATGCTGGCTGTGCCCCGCGACGTTCTCCTATTCGACCACTCTGACCTGCCACGTGCGGACACACACTGGTGAGAGGCCACACGAATGCACTCAATGCGAGTGGAGGTTCTCCGTCAAATCGAGCTTTCGCCGCCACATGCTCGTTCATTCAGGAGAGAAGCTTTTTGGCTGTGATTTCTGTGCCAGAAGGTTTTCCGTTAAACAAAACCTCGTAAGGCACGTTCGCATTCACGCTGGTGACAGGCGGTAGATGTGCCACTTGTGCCCGGCTGCCTTCGCATACGCCTCAGAGTTGAGGGACCACACATCCAACCATACTGGCGAGAGCTCGTCGATCTGAGAACAATGCGACAAGATATTTGCGCACAAACGCAGCCTTCTCAACCACAAGAGGGTAGACAGCGTAGGGTGACTTCTGTTGCTGCGTGATCCTATTTACCTTGCCCAAAACGTTTACATCGGCAGGGGCCTCATCACACCAATACTGAGAAATGATTACCAGTTTCCAGGCGGGGACTTAGGCGCATGACCCTGGCCCTCGCTATTCCCCGCGTCATGTATCAATATCCATATATTGAAATTACCAAGACCCAAAAATCCAAGCTCGAGACCCTACTTCGTCAGATTTCTCGCACTATATTGGGTACCCCTCAATACGCCAAGTCTGATAGGGTTCGAGGAACGGCTATGCTTCCAAACCTCGACGACTTGGCTCAAATTCATCGCGTAGCACAATTCAAGCGCCTCAAACTATCCGTACGAGGATACGCTCTGCTTCGTGAATTGGGCTACGATATATCGCCGCCTGTCGCATTTGAAGCAACCCGGCCCCCCATGGGCGACGCTCGACCAGATCACCATCGCACCAGTACCGCGGCACATGGATCGAGATACACAAACAGGACGACGCGAAGCACGAGTCCAACATCTCCAAGAAACCACAGGAGAGTGGATCTTGTACACGGACGCATCTCCGTCTCAGACCGGCGAGGGCTTTCGAACGGGAATAGCTTCCGATGGACTACCACTGTCATGGGGCTTCCATCATAACATCAGTACGCAATGCATAGCAGAAATCACGGCCATAGTAGAGGCAGCTACCATACCCAACCCAAATGCCCGTTGTTTACTGATACGCACAGATAGCCAAGCAGCCTGTCGAGCCTTCGCGACAGGTGACATTCCAGACGCGCATTGCAGCACAATAACGAAGCTCTTAGAGGCCCACCCTCCGTTACGTGTTCGAATACAGTGGATACCTGGTCACACGGGGATCAGTAGGAATGAAGTGGCACACGCCATGTCCCGTGTAAGTCTCCCGGGCCCTCCCCTGTGGTGGCCGGATTCCCTGAAGCGAACCGAATTACTTGCTATGGCGCGTTTAGACAGGCGCGAACGATTAGACGAGATGCGCAACAACCGCAGGGTTTATCCCGATCCACCTCACTCCATGACGAGACGCGAGGCAGCCCTGATGAGGCGCGCCCAAACTCACTCTTTAATGACACCCCACATTCAGCACTACATATAAGGCAAGGACGGGTTTCCTGCCTGCGTGGCATGCGGTGGCTACCCGGATAACGCTCACGTTCTGTGGAATTGTCCGAGTGACCGTGCAGCCATGGGCGAGAGCCTTAAACACATACCCACCAATCTAAGACCTGCGACCCTGGAGGAGTGGCTGGCGGACTCCTGCCCAGACATCATGAAGGCACTACTCGGACATTTAAAACTTTTAGGCCTGTCTGATGGCTAAGCCTTGCTTTTTTATTAGTGGAACCGGACTGGGGTTCGTTTATTTTTAATAAAGTTGTTCTCTCTCTCTCCAGGCAGGGAAGGATGCCCCGTCACGTCAGTATATATCGGTACGGGATATTAGCAAGATACCTTTGCAACATCGCTGACGCCGTTGAAGACAACTGACAAAGTAAGAAAATGGGTCATCTGGGCTACAGAGTCGAAGTTAACAAAGCCAAAGCAAAATCCTCGGGTAGTATTCAGCTGAAACTCATGGCGGTGTGTGAAAGCGCCGTTATTGTACAAGTGTTTCCTGGGCAGGAACAAACGATGTAAATAAACATTCCATGGCGGGGTCAGTATTAAATGCGAAGCATTTCTTTGCGTACTGTAAGCACTTTTGCGTTTCTATCTACGTACCTATCCATCTATCTATCTATCTATCTATCTATCTATCTATCTATCTAGCCGCCTACGTCTGGGTGCTCTCGTGGTGGCCTCCTTAACTTGGGGTAGACAAACATTTGTATGGGAGGGTACGAGGTATTGACGAATATGTCTGGCTGGTCATGACATGAATAACGTGAAAATCCCGTCGCATACGTCGTCAAACTCATTTCTCCAGACACCTGTGGCTCATACCCATATACCACGGGCAGCGGAATGCGGGTATGCGCCACAGGTCTTAGACAATTTATATCTACCCAGGAATGTCAAGAACAGGCATTGGTAATTTAAATGCGATAGCGGCAAGAGAAACTGACATCGGTGGCGTTGACACTGGTAATTTAAAGGCGATAGCGTTAAGAAAAACGGACATCGGCGGCATTGACGCGAGGAATACAAAGAATAGAAATCAGAGTCCCAGCAGGAATCGAACCCTAGCATTCTGCGTGGCAATCAAGCATTCTACCACAGAGCCACATCAGGCCTCGAAACTGCTTTGGAAGAACACCCAATGCAGGCGTAATGTTGGTGAAACGTATATTGTGGTTGCAGTGCAGGTTATCTAATTTTATAAACATTACATACGTACTCTTTGACGAAGGAGTGATGTCGGGTTAACGTCAGTTGTATACTTAAGCGCCATCCACTGTAGTTGGTTTACGTAGCGCTATCCAGGACTACCATCCTTGCAAGCACAAGCTCTACATATCACCTTACTGCTTCTGGTGTTGGCAATACCCATGTTTCTGTCGACATCGTTACACAACTGTAACCAACTAGTTATATGCAACATATGCAACTGTTCAACATGTCTGTGCGCGCAACATTTTTACATACCCTTAGCATCATTTCATAACCTATCGAACAGTCTTCGGACATGCGCCGTCGAGGGCGCGACATTGTCAACGTGGAGCGCCTGAAGGACTACTATGAACAGCTCATAGTGACAAGCTGTTAGGTCGCCCGGTGGCTCCCTTTTCGTACCCGGGATAATTGTAGCGAAGCCTTGGAACTTAGAAATGGGTTGCACTCTCGAGAGTCTTCTAGTGGGTCATCTCCGAAAAGGACGCCGCTCGCGCTGGGAGTCCGTGCCTGGCCGTGGCTGTCGCCATTACGCAGTAACGCTGAGTACCGGCAAATAAACACCTTAACAGACGTCACTGTTTGACGTCATCATGTCTTCACAGATGGCAAAATTCTTGTTACGTCATAATGACGCCACAAATTGTGGTGTGGCGTCATATGACGTAACGGCCCACGATGCCGTTGTAGCGCCCTCCTTTGGACGACGAACAAAACCGGAGAGCCTGCGACCTCAAGAGAAGAAAATGAAGACGACGCTTGGCAGTGGCACGTGAAGCGACGGCTGGTGTTTCGTCCTGGCTTAAACATCTACTGAGAAGAGAAAGAAGATGGCTTTCACTTTTGAGTTGTTTAGGTGAATGCACAAGGGACCCTGCGAGTTTTTTGGTCGCCGGGACCAATGGCCGCGCGGTCGGTGCTTGTCGCAGTGGTGAACGGTGCTTTATGCCACGTGCATCCGATGTATACCTTAGTTGTCACGTGAGAGTCGACGACGACTGATTGCCCACAGTGGCTGCAAATTTTGTTGCCTTCACTCAAAAATTATTTGCAGAAGCCTGCGTCTTCAGTGCTTATTTGCAGTGTTGAAGCCACAAAACAATCGTTGGACCCGTTCAGCGCGCAAAACATTTTATAACTGCTTTTGTCAGAAAAGCGCAACTTTTCCAGGAACACCTTCGGCTTCAGTTTTCAGTTTTGCGCGGCTGTTTATTAGCTTAACAACGCTTATTTTAAGCAAACTTCGGCATCTTTTGTCAATGAAAATTTTCATTCTCATCAAATACACATAGAAGGATACACTGCAATAAATCGTCATACTTCAGTGGCTAACTTCCATATTGAAAGTGTCGACGTACCAGTGCAGCGAAATGGGATTCTCCAGAGGTGATCTTCGGCGCGTTGCAGACGTATTCAAACGCGTACTAGTCTACTCCTGGAACCTCCGCTTAGCCAGCCGATGCGTCGCCGTTAAATTCTTTCGGTGCGCAACTAGGGCAGTTACGCAGGTTTCTCAGCCGGTAGCAGGCGTACAGAACTTGTGCAGGAACTGCCAAAACGCCACCGAGGTCTGAAAAATATCGGGTAAAATAAACAAGGAAAATAGCCGTAGCGCTTATCGTATGTTCGTAGCCGATATTAGTTGACAGGAGCACAGTAATCAAAGCTACAGAAACGTGCTGACTCTACGAACTGCTGCTGACGATGGAGAAGATCAAGTGCGCTTGCTCTGAGCTGTCCTGGTTTAAGAACAATGACTGATCAATGTATCAACGCTATCAAACAAAGCCGCTTTGCAGCCAAATTTGTGCCTGATCGGTTACACTGCAGGCTTTTCAAGGGTGGCTTTTATATGATGCACACTGAAAGCGGAGGAAGTGCTACGCACTTCGTCAGGTGTCGCAGCAGTAAAGCTGCCATATCTTTTTAACACGAAAGTGTTTTTATGCCGGGGTCCACCACGGCTTCACTAACGTATTGACGTTGTAAAATATAAACTGACAAATTGTAAAGAAAAAACTAGAAGAAAAAAATGCCCCCACCTCCCCGAAGGGAATCGTGAGGAAATGCGACTGCATTTCGCGCGCGCTTCACTCCATTTATATACGGTGGTAGTGGTTCGAAGAAGGAAAAGGCGCCTAATTTCTGCAGCCTGGTCGGGAGCACGGCGCAGCGCCTGCATTTTTTTTTTTGCTTTTTTTCTTTTTTTTTCTTCTTTTTTTATTTTCTTTAATTTTTTTCTTAATTTTCTTTTTTTTTAAATTGTACAAATTTTTTTCATATATAGCTCCGCCGAGCTCCCGCGATGCGAGCGCCCTCACGCACCAGAGCGCGCTCCTCCTCTCCACTCACTATAACACCTGCCGAGGCCACCGCGGCAGGTGTTACTCCAACTCCAACGCCGGATGCCTGACATAGCCCGACTAAGAAATGCATGCGCATTTAAAACTGGGGATGCGTAAAGCACGCAGCGATAGAGCGGTGTTCCCCTACTGGAACATGCCAATCGCTGCTAATGTGCAATGAGAGACAGAAGACTCCGACTGGACACAGAGACTCGCAGTCCGCTTTTAGTTAACGCGCACGCTGCGAATTTTTATTGTTCAACAACGCACAGGAGAAATCTCCCACCGGCACCACCTTGGAGGTCAAGATCCATTGCCATATATACGGGGTGGCCAGTGAACGGTTGTGCAGCGCGAGCAGTCGGTTTTTTCAACCAAGAAACTCGCTAGCAGACGCTGCCTGTGTTGGCGTCGCGAGGCGAGAGAGGGAGAGGGGGGGCGCGCATGCGCAGTGGGAGTGTGGACGCTGCGGGCAGAGATGCCTAGAGATGAGAGGGGGGAGCGTAGGAGAGGAGAGAGAGGTGGGACGCGCATGCGCAGTGGGAGTGTGGACGCCGCGGGCAGGGATGCCTAGAGGAGAGAGGGGGGAGCGTAGCAAGGGAGAGAGGGAGGGGAGGCGCATGCGCAGTGAGGGTGCGGTTGCCGCGGGGAGGGATGCCCAGAGGAGGGAGAGAGGAGGTTTTTTATTTTTATTTTTTTTTTAAAGGGTTTGCGCATGCGCAGTAAGGGTGGTCACGCCGCACACCACCACCACCGCATTAAGCTTCGCCATAACATGCTTCACATCTAACACCTGCCGGCGCGCACACCTCCTCAACCTATCCTCCTCCTCCTCCTCCGCGGACAACGCCGCACAACGCCAACGCCGCACAACGCCAACGCCGGATGCCAGACATAGCCCGACTATGAAATGCATTCGCATTTAACAAAAATTGGCCGCGTATCTGCGTACTTCGCTGCAAATGTCGTCGAAAGACGATAGTCTTCTGCCGGCCGTACTATTATGTTCTGCCTTGCTTCAGACAGCGCCTCCTCTACGTTGAATCGGCCGCATCTGGCTGGCATTGATAATATAGAGGAGGCGCTGCGTGAGATATGGACGCCATCTGGCAGTAGCATCGGGAAACACGAGCTTGTGCAGAACCAAGGGCCCCTGCCAGGCTCTTTCGTGCATAGCGTCGCATTTTCAGCGCAGCCCAAGAAACACTAGGGTTTTTGAAATTACGTATCTATGTATTTTCTAATAAAGAAACACACCATCTAATACTAACGTATTGATGTTGCGCCTCAGTAATGCGCAACATTTGCTTTTTGATCGACAATGTTCACAAGTATGAACGCAGCCGCTTGTGCAAGATGAATGGGTGTTCAGAAAGTGGTTAAACTTTGGCCGGGTGGCTGAATCGAGGGACAGACAGACAGACAGACAGACCAAAATTTCTGCGATGAAGTATCCCAAGAAAGACTATCGTCTTTAAAAGTTCCGTAGCCGGGCGTCAAACCTACGACCTCTGGCTCCGCTGCGCGCGGCGCAAAACCACTCGACCACAGAGCGCACGTTCTTCAGCTCGCTAACGGCGAGCTACTTATATACACCATGTACTGTTGTCTGTCCTCAGTGCTCGTCGACTTCAGCGCGTCTTCGTCATCACTGGCCAGATGACGCGGAGGGCGCGCTCTAAAGGTCGTCACCCCTCTCGTTACGATGCGCGCGCGCCTTCACAGGGCGTGGTCGCTCGTGCGAATGCGCTTATCTCGTGATTGGGGCATATGGGGCGCTTTACGTCTTGTGCTTCCATCGCAAGTTTGCTTTGAAGTTACCTTGGTTAAATAGTGCACGAAGGCCACTTCGTTCGCCGCAGCGGCCGCGTTTACAAAAGGACCGCGCTGCTCACGCGATGTAACAGTTGTGAGAGTTGCTCGCCCTTGTCCTGTGCATACTTGTGCGTTCGTTTCGTGTGTCTGTAAGCGCGCCTTAAGTGTCGAGCTGTGACAGTTGTTAGTTCGCGCTCGTCCTGTGTATGCTCATTTCGTGTGTCCGTTCTCTTGAGGTGCGCGCTGCAAGTTTCGAACTGCTTGTCGTTCTTCGCGCGGCGTTACAATTTGTTACTGTAGCATTCATTCCTTCGCCCTTGAGGCGAAACAATGCACAGTAAACGCTCAACTACTTCTATGAAGACATGTCTCAATTTCGTAATATACCGATTCCAATGACAGAGGGATCAGCCATGTATTTTTTTTTTAATGGGCGGGCCTTTAAACCACCCATTGCTTGTTGAAGGCTTTTTGCTTGTTGATGGCTCTGCCTCAACGCGCTAATTATCGCTGCTCTCCAAATCGGAACATTCGCTTCCGCTAGTCAACTCGAAAATTATGGCATGTATATCTTCATCAGTCTATCTACGTCCCGAATAAAGCAAATACATTCTAAACATAACTTCTAACAGACGTATTTACCTATAATTGAGAGAATGTTTTGTGCAGAGCCACTCGATAACGAAGCGGGTCCTAGTACCATTCGGCGTTCTATCGGCGGCTTCTTAAACGAACTCGGTATGCCTGGCGTCCACAAACATGGACGCCGCAGCGCCAACTCAACTTCCAAAACGTTGGTGGTTCGCAGTGCAACAAAATTTATACAAAACCAAGATAAATCCTTCCTTTTTTTCGAATAAAGGCGAATAATTAAAACAAAAAACTCATGAATTGGAGTGAACTTATAAAAAGGTGTCGGCATACACCTCTACAGGCGACTTGTTAAGAATGGTATTCTTCTGTGCGCACGTACTGCTGTTTGTTCATAGAAGTCGACACATATATATGTATTTATAAAATTTTCAAGCAATACCAACATTTCAAATCTATTTTTAAGGCAATGCGTTGGCTAGCCTAAACCCACCACACTGATATTTTGTCCACATATGTGGACGCTAGGATACAAAGGGTTAATATTGTAGCAGTATCTTGTATCTTAACACACACGATGTATTATCGAATGTATCGGAAATACAGATACAGATACTCGTTCTGCGAGACTTATCGCGATACAGATACGTCTAGCGACGCAATGCACTGTTGACCATGTAATGTATTTTGAATAAATGAATACCGAGAGAAAGTCTAAGATGGTATCTAAAATACATGTATCTTCGGTACTGCCAAGGACTGGAGACGTCGACGTTCTCACGACCCCCCGGGAGCGCGAGACGACATTCTTATATACGGCCCCCCTGGAAGCAATGGGTGCGCCAGACGAAATCGAATATAGGGACCTCGTAAGGGGTGCTTTATCTATTACAACAAGCTTTTGAGGTTGCAATATGCAGAAATGTAGGTGTTTTTTGTTCAGGTATTTGTGCTTCTATGTGTATGTGCTTGTGTGTTTAAACCTTGCAGCAACTGAAACGCGCTTCGTGTGTTGTGATGTTTTCGTGTTCAGCTATCATTTGATGAAAGGTATTGGAGTATTGAAAGTAAGGAAAAATTAAACTCTAAATTTCGAAGAATCGGGGACTGAAGAAAAATAAGCACCGATAAACGCTGATTTACCGCAAAAAATAAACTCCGAGAAACACTCCGAATTTCAAGGAGGAACAACTCCGAAAACATAGAGCCCTATAGGGCTCCGTGTTTCTCACCTCTTTTCCCTCACGTCACTCCTTCCTCTGAATTTAATTCCCACCCCTTCCTATACTATACAAGGCGATGCTACGCTTCAGCCTCTGCCGTCCTCGTTTCCCTCCTCCTCCTCACCCTCATGTCCCTTTTTGACCCCCCTTGCTAAACTATAGTATACAACGCCATGCCATAGAGTACCCACTCTCCTCCTTTCCTTCCTGCTCAGCTTCACATAACTCCTTCTCACCCTCACTTGCCTTTGCCGCCTCCTTACTATACTGTACCATGCTCCTTTTTTGTTTGTGTCCGACGGGTTAGCTAGGCTGCACTCCCCCTCCCTTAATGTGGCTCCTCCTTGCTCAACGAGTTATTGCAGAACGACAAGGCAGTCTTGCGAAGCTTAAACAGCTCCGCTCTTTAAAAAGCAAGGAAAGAAAGAAACGAGAATAAAAAGTCACAGTTTCGCCGCAAGGGCGAAGCAATGAATGCGATAGCAAGAAATGGGAATGTCACACGAAGATCGACGACCAGCTCCATACTTGCAGCATCTCGCTGACGCACATACAAGGACTCTCCAAAAGGACGCGGAGGTATACACAGGAAAAGCGTGAAGTAACAACTATCACATTGGTTACGCCTTTCTGTTTGAGCAACGCACTGCAAGTGTCGACAAGGCAGGATGCGACGCTCTTAGATATTTCTTCCTCTAAAGTGCGGCGCGCGAAATGACCCCTCTGCGTCTCCTGCCACGTGATGGCGTCTGACGCAAGGTGTGCGCGGTGTTTTTTTTTCGTTCCACATGACGAGTGGGGACAGAAAGGGGCCCCTTTTTCGTGTGCGTCTCAAGGGCAGTTTTCAAAATGAAAGAAAATGTGGGAGCGCTGTCGTTTGCAGAGACACACACTGTTCTCATTCCAAAGTCTGAGGAAAAAGCAAAGCTAAAGTTAGTTACATCATACAGACCCATATCGTTAACTAACACCGACTATAAAATACTCATGAAAGTAGTTGAAGGGAGATTGCAGTCCGTTATTACAGAAATACTTGGCGAGCACCAGACGTGTGACATAAAGGGACGTTCCATTTTGACGAATACACGCACGATGCGTTGTGTCCTTGAGTGCTGTGATGCTCTTCATACTGCTGTAGCGATATTACAGCTTGATTTAGAAAAGGCATTTGATTGTGTACCACATGATGTCCTATTTACCATACTGGAGCATGTTGGATCGGTAATTACAGAGGGAGTAGCCCTGGCGTATCAGAGATGTACCACTAGATTAATTATCAACAAAATCCCGGGAGCTCCAGTAAGGCTGAAACGTTCTGTTCGCCAGGGCTGCCCAGCTAGCCCTCTCTTGTTCGCTCTGTACATTGAGAGTTTATGTCTGGCCATTATACACAATGGGAGTGTTCGCGGTTTTAAGCTACTGTAAGCTGAAGTGAAGGTTTTGGCATACGCTTATGACTTAGCAGTATGTTCTACCTCGAAAGAAAGTGTAAGAGAGACAATTGACGTTGTCAGGAGATTTGGTCAAATTACCGGAAGTCGAGTGAATTGGGGGAAGAGTCTGGGGCTATGGCACGGCCAGTGGTCATCAGTCCCAGATACCTTTGCCAACATTCAGTGGTTTACAAGTCCAGCAAAGTACTTAGGTGTACCCTTTCAACACTATAAAAACAGTGATGAATACTGGAATGAACAAGTACAACAAATGCGATAAAGAACATCCCGCTGAAACGCCACTTGTCTCTCAATGTTTGCTGAAGCCGCTGTATGTAATATGTTTTTTTTTTTATGAGCAAGTTATAGTACGTGATGCAAGTGCTGAGTTGTACACGAGTGAATGCGCAAATGTTTCACAGAATATTCGCAATTTTTGTGTGGGATCCACTTGGGAAAGATGCAGTAGAACTAATCTGTTTAGGCGAGTTCAAAAGGGGGGGTCTTAGCTTGTCACATCTATTTGTGCGACAGCTAGTTAATCGCTTTCTCTTCTTGCGGGACGTTCAAGATCCTTTTTTGCGAACAGTGTGCCAGTTACACCTTTGCCGCGCGCTACCTAACCTTGTTGTTAGCAGTGCAAACATACCTGGAGGCACGCGAGGCTTTTTCAAGGAAGTTGTGGACAGCGTCCGTTTCCTCTCAGTACAATTTTCAACGGAATATCTCTTTGCAGTAACACGAAAGAAATGATATAAAGACATATGTGACATGATTTTTTCAGTACCTATATATAGGTCAATAAACAGTGGAGGCGAAGGAAAAGACGTACTGAAAAGAGTTAAAAAAATGCAAATTCAACCAGGGCAAATACATTCTTCTTTAAATTACATTCAGGCACTTTATCAGTACGGACCTTCTTGGAAGAGCGGGATTTTTATATGCCGAGGCTTTCTGATTGTTTTATCTGTAGAAAACCAGATACAATAGATCACGCATTTTTGCACGGTTGGGAAGGGGTGTACTTTTGGGACGTTTTACAGAGAACGCTGAAAAAAGAGTTTCCACTGCATCCACTAGGAATCAGGTTTTTACAGATAGAAAACGAGGACGGGATACCTTTTGACCTAATTATGCTTCTTGGCCTCCACTGTTTATGGCGGGCAAGAATGGCCGCATTTTACTGCGACCCTGACAGGCGACCTGCACGTGTGCTCTTTCGCGAGAGCATTGTTCAGTACATAGATGTGCTCAAACAACAGGACTATGTTCCCGACTGGCTGGCCAGGGTTGGACCTCTGGCATACCTTAAGGAATTTTAAGAAAAGCTTGTCCTTTTCTTTATTTTTAGTTCGTTATCTTGACAATGTCGCAGTTATGTGTATTATTGTAAATGGTGGCTGTTGATGTACATGCGACGTTAATGAACCGGTAATAGAGAAAAAAAAATGGCATGTGGCTGAGTGGTTAACGAAGCGCGTTGTGGAGCGAATGGTCGCTAGTTCGACTCTACGGTCGGGTGCCTTGCAATTTTTTCTGCTGATTTTATTTTTCTTTGTGCCTCATATATATATATATATATATATATATATATATATATATATATATATATATATATATATATATATATATATATATATATATATATCCGGGGCACGAGGGCAACGGCAAAAATCAGCCGAGTGTGTCCATATAATTGTTATCGCAATGAAAAAAAAACATGCCAGGTTTGTAACACAGTTACAGCGACAGCTGGAGGAGCCGCCTTTCTATACTCCATCTCAGAAGTACCTTGCAGCACTGTGGAAGCTGAAGGGCTTGATAGCCGGTAGGAAAGGCGAAGGCCCCTTAAGACGTGTTCATCCGCATCGTGTCGTCTGCTCGTTGTCTCTTTGGCGTCGGCTCGCGTACCTTGTCGATACTTGCTCTCTGCAGTTAATATAACACGTTAAAAGCTCTTCGGGAACGCCACACCACCGTTTATTTAATGTTCAGACATCCTCTTGTACAGGGCGCGTTCGCTGGCGTTTGTGAGGAACGCAGTTCTTTTAAATGCGAAGCATTTCTTAGCGAACTTCGGCGACTTTGAGCGTATCTATCTATCTATCTAGCTATCTATCTATCTAGCTATCTATCTATCTGGCCGCCTACGACTTTGTGCTCTCCTGGCCGTATTGTTAATGGGATTTATACCAAATTTGGTATGGCATAACATAACTGTATGACGAACATAAATGGCTGGTCATATCATGAAAATCATGACTAACTTGTTATGAAAAGTAGGATTTACATGCCACGCTCAAGGCGCGCTCGCGGCCGTTTCGTTAGCTTGATATACACCAAATTTGGTATTGAGTGACATGACTATATAACGAACATAAGTGGCAGGTGGTAACATGAAAATCTTGGCATGCATGTCATCTACAATGCCATTTACATGCCACGCTCATGGTGCGCTTGCGTCCAGTTCGCTAGCTTGACATACACCAAAATTGGTATATCGCGACGTGAATGTATGTTGAACACAAATGACCAGTCGTAACATGTAAAACATGACATGCAAATTATGTAAAGCATGATTTGCTCATTACTGGCTGCTTCGCATTACATCGATTCCCACAGTGCGTGGGATCTGCCGTTTTTTTTATAGCAGCGTTCATGTTGGCGCTTTCACCGGCTTCTTTTTTGACCGCACCAAACGCATTTAGCAGTACTAATCTTGCCTCTTGCGGAAAATATTGAATGTTTGATCGAGAACGCTCCGCAGATTCAGTCGACGCACTTTCAGAGGCCATCACAGCATCAAAACAAACGAGCAATATAAATAATAGCGAAAGAAAGATACCTGATGCTTTGCCCGCAGCGTTAGATGACACTAAGCGATGAGAGATTACGCCACTTATTTCTTACTCTCCGGGCAGAGAGCCAGTAAGAAGCACGAAATCGGATGGAAGCCGATGAACTGGGCCCTATGGGGGGCTGCCATGTTGCTTACGTCATCGCGGTTAGGGTGGCTATTACGGTTACCAGCCTGTAATATTTTAGAAACTGTGATGTGCTTTTATGAAGGGCCTAACGTAAGATATATCGCTGTAACGCATCATGCAAGAAGCACAGTTAAAACGCTTGTACCTTGTTGATAAAGAAACAATTACGCCCGGAACTATGTTATGTGCTGCGCAAGGATATTGCCTGTGTACTCCTCGTAGTTTTGGCAGTGCTGCAAGGTAGTCGTGAGATGGAGTATACAGCTTGTTGTAAGCGAGGTACCCACTATACCATAAATCATCAGAATTTCATGAAATATACAACTACTCGCGATGCCATCATTCATCATTCCGCGGACAAACGAGGCGGCCGCTACACATCTGTTAGGCATTATTAGCACGTTGTTCAGGCTGTGGCTGATGACGATGGCTCAGCCCTTTGTAATCGGCGGGAAGCTTCTAACCATCAGCTCGATTAATCTTCAACTTTATTTACATTGAAGTTTTCACGACATCCTCTAAGGTGAGGTACTGCCTTATGTGCAGCCAGCAGTACTCATTCAGGTCGACTAACCGAGTTCCACCATCGCGTTGACCGAGGCACTGCACACTGTTCTTGACGACGCCGCTGAGCCTCATGTATTCGTCCATACCGCGAATGCTGATGAGTGTACGCTTTATCATTGCAACGGCCTCGGTAGTTTCGACACCCGCTTTGTCCTGGACCAACTCGACGAGCTTCGCATGTCCGGAGACTGGCTCCAGAGCGCGAGCACAAAAGGGATCCCGATCTCCCATGACGAAGCGCACCGCTCGAGCGATTCGAGCGCAGTTCCGCCTGATGAAATCCTGCACGATGATATTTTCTGCATCATACATTCCGCAGTCTGGCAGCTCAACGCGAAGCAAGTTATAATTGCTCGCAATTCCTCGAGCAAACAATGGGATGAAACACTTGTTGACGGAGAAGCCGCAGTTGACCAGAGACAGTTCGCTCAGTGTTGGAATGTGCAAAGCAGCAAGGGCAAGCGTCTGACAATCCATCTTGCTAAGCGTCATGATGAGAGTGATCTTTTGCAAGTTCGTGTTTGAAGCCAGCGCCTTGATCAAATTACTTGCACATCTTTCATCTTGCGAGGCTAACACATAGAACCCTACGCGAAGTCGCAGCTCGAAGTTTTTGAGTGAGGACGCCACTCTTATGTATTCGGCAATATCGTTCTGCACATTGGCTTCGTACATATCAGTGAGAGTGTGAACGCTGAGCGAGGTTATATGAGGGCATTTCATAAGGACACTGAGCGCCGACCTGAATTCATGAACTCTTTCAATGTGATTGTAACTCAATGTCACGGCCGTCACGAGCGTGCACTGGGGCAGGGCTGGGATGTTTAAAGGCCTCACGTGGAGGTCGTCGATTAGCACTTTCCGCGAAAGCAGAGATGAGTCGATCTGGCTGAATGCTTCCCGCAGGTCCTTAAACACGGTGATGTTACGAATGATCACTCGTTGCAGCGTGTTGCTGGCTGCCACAGTGCGGAAAAAGTCACAGCACTCGTTCGCTCCGAATCCCTGCAAGTCAATCGCTAACTTGGAAAGGACGGTATTTTTTGTTAACGCTGAAAGCCAAGGCAGCATCAGCTTGGCTCGACTTGTGCGAAAGATGAGTTGATCCAAGTACGTCGTCGTGAATCGCTCGCAACAGTTCGAGCGAGTCACGGCAAGACTGCGCACACTCTGGCTTAGCTCGACAACCTGTGCGAAAAAAGCCATCTCTTCTGGTTCCAGCCACCTCAAGTTCGCGACAACTTCCTCTAGCACCGAAGCGTGTGGGATGGCTTGCACCACAATATTCAATCCTTCCCTATCCACAGAATGATCGGCTCTCATTGTAAGCTTCTTGAGTGTCGGGTTTCCTTTAGCCAAGTATTCTGCGAACTTGTGAGCTGAGCCCTTCAAACCGGACGAGAAAATGCAAGCCCCCACAACGAGACTAGTAATGGTGGTGTTCTGCACCAGTGTCTCTACCAACATCCTCGTGTACAGGTTGTTCACCTGCAACTGTGCCACATCAAGAGACGTCAGTCTAGCTCCAGGCTGCATTAAATCGAGCACGGAAATCACAAACTGGCGTAGAGGGTATGCAGATTGTGTACAGAACTCCAGCTGCTCAATGTTGCTCAGCCGGCGTATCGTATTGCATACGCTTTGAACCGCTTTCTCCTGGAAATTTAGCTCTCCCTGGATTCTCACTCTCTTTAGGGACGGTGAATTCATCACAGCATTGAGCAAAGAAACGTTGCTCGCGATGATGCAGTTAAGTTCTATACCTGTTAAGCATTTGTGTGAGTTCAGAAGACGCTCTAAAAGGTCCTCAGCGACCCGCTGAGCTTCGGTGCGGCATCCGTCGCCTGGTGAGACGGAGTGGACTTCACGGACGCTCACAAGGTGCACGCTCCCAAAGTCGGAGAGATAGAGCTCTCTCAGCTGAACTCCGAGGTGCCACAGCAGGCTGTTGTAGTTCGAAAGGTGATGACTCAGCTGACACACGCGAATCTCGTCCGTTTTCGTGCATGCCACCATACGTACAGGAAATGAAGGTCTCTCTTGTCTTTGTGGGAAGTCCTCTAGCGCACTCCCCGCCATGTTGCGACTTTACCTCGTCGGCTCTTCGCTGAATTCCCCGCGCATCACTGAATTGGAACCTCACATGGATCAGGGCTTATCACCGCCGGACACTTAACGTGCACACTTTGGTAGGCTCTTGACAACGAGACTTCGCTAATGGACGCCGGGGAAATCCTGTGCTAGGTACACAATGATGCGCCGAAGCTGTCGAAGATCTAGGCGGCAAGATTACTTGTTTGCTTGGTCGTCGACACATGGTGCTTACCCATTACTGAGAGGTGGCGCCAGAAACAGATGACAATATTGATGAGCGAATCAGTCGAGGAGCTAACACGAGGAGCGTACCCTGCATCGGTCACAGATGTTTTGATCATTTTTTCTAGTACAGGTTCTGACTTACTGTTGCATTCCGTGCATCTGAGACTGTTCACTTGTTTAATTCCATGGCTTGAACCATGGAATTTTTTTCTTCAAGTGCTACATACCAACACCAGAAGCGGTAAGCTGGTATGTAACACTTGTGCTTGCGAGGATGGATAGTGCTTCGTGGACCAACTGCAGTAGATGGCGCTTAAGTATTCAATTGACGTTAACCCGACATGACGCCTGCCTCATGGTAGTACATATGCAATGTTTATAAAAGTAGATAACCTGCACTGCAAGCACAATTGATGTTTCACCAACATTACGCCTGCATAGGGTCTTTTTCCAAAGCAGTTCCGAGACCTGGTGTGGCTCTGTGGGCGAATACTTGATTGCCACGCAGATTTCTTGGGTTAGATTCCTGCTGGGACCCTGATATTCATTATTTGCATTCGTCGGGTCAACACTGCTGACGTCAGTTTTTCTTAGCGCGCTCTCGCATTTAAATTACTAATGTCTGTCCTCAATATTAATGAGAACTAACAGACAACGATGCCAAGGAAAGTATAGGGGAAGCTATTAGAAGTAATTGTAATGTAAATGTGAAGAAAGGAAAGTGGACGAAAAGATAACTTGCCACCGGCAGGATCCGAACCTGCGACCTCCGAATAACGCGTCCGATGCTCTACCACTGAGCTACGGTGGCGGTCATCCCTCCGTCCACTTTATAGGGTATACATGTGTACTTAAAATGTATTTTTTTGTATTTGCCACCACTTGAATAAGAACCCTGTTAATGATTTTTTTTTGCTCTTACTCATACTTTTGTTCTGTTTATCAAGGTACCCGTGTAAGACAACACGTACTGTTGTAATTTTCTGCTTACGGTGCTTGCTGGTATGTTTCTGCTGTGCTGCCAGGGTGGCACGACCATGTCAGGCATTTACTTAGCCTATAGTCGTGTCCCCCAAGACAATCTTGTACCATTTTGCCTTGAATAAATTAAACCAAATCGAAAACCAAAAATATCCTGTCCCTAGTGCGTACTTCAATCACTTAGTACATACTATGTAACGGGTAGCATGCTTTAAGTCACGAGCAATTATAAGCGGGAAATGTTTTCTAACTTGCTATGCACCCACTACGTAGTCTTAAGGGAATACGCGCAGTAACGTGCGTGCCTTTGGTAATGGGTGGCCGGCTTTGAACCACGATGCCAGTATGATGATTAACATGTTCTGACGCCCGATGGCAATGTACGCTTGTACCACGCAATATTACTGCGATATTACATGTTCTATTGTGACGCCTGTATACAGGGAAACACGAATTATTTTCACTGCATTTCCAAGCAGAGGAAGTTATTTTCAAAGTAATTCGCAACAGAAGCGTGGCTGTGTGGTAGAACACCTGCTTTCCACGCAGACGACCTTCGTTCGATCCTCACTCGGACCCGGAATTTTTTATTATTTATTTCATCTGCATCTTTCTAGATTTTTTGGTCACGGACAAGATGATGATTTTTCACTCACAACCACCGACGCCGCCGCCGACGCCGACACCGGAATTTCTGCGAAACGAGCTCTTTAACGCTGTCGCGTTAATACAATGCAGAAAGTTACCTTGCTGAAGCGGCATATACCAGAGGCGGTCTTTTTAGGGGCGAAGCTCCTTAGGGTGTGGGTCGTTCCCTCCTCTGTAATAGTATGCCGTAGTAGCCACTTCTAGTTAGTTTTAAGAATTGCTCACAAGATGGTGTTGTGTGTATATGTCCTTGGAAGTAATACCACCAGATGGCGTTAATGGTTTTCGTATAGTTGACGATTAAAGAGGATAGATGGCGCTGTTATAATTGGGATCGTCGGGCCGACGCGGTACTCGGAGTCGAGCACCGGAGGTGGACTCCATCGTGATCAACGGTGAGGTAAACTTCACCAAAGATAAGGTAGTCAGCTCCACAGTGCTCTTGTGTGAGTCGCATGCAAAACCGACTTTTCTTCCCATATTCCCCTTCCCCAAGACACTGCGCCGTGCTCCCTATTGGGCTGCAGAAATTAGGCGTCTTTTTCTTCTTCTAACCACCTACAACATGGAAAACCAGGGCAGCCGGTATCTGCAGAGCATGCGGAGCAGCTCCGCAGATACCGGCTGCGCTCTGCGGCGCGCTCTGCGGAGCAGCTCCGCGGAGCGCGCCCTCTGCGCCATCTCACCGGTAATGCTGAAAACACGCTGGAAACACGCTGTATATATATAGCTCGCCGTATGAACGTTGAAGGACGTGAGCTTGCGTGGATCAGCGGTTAGCGCCGCGCGCTGCAGAGCGAGAGGTCCCTCGTTCGATGCCGTGCGTCGGAAACATTTTTAAATGCGAATGCATTTCATAGTCGGGCTATGTCAGGCATCCGGCGTTGGCGTTGGCGTTGTCCGCGGAGGAGGAGGAGGAGGATAGGTTGAGGAGGTGTGCGCGCCGGCAGGTGTTAGATGTGAAGCATCTTATGGCGAAGCTTAATCCGGTGGTGGTGGTGTACGGCGTGACCGCCCTTACTGCGCATGCGCAAACCCTTTCAAAAAAAAAAATAAAGATAAAAAACCTCCTCTCTCCCTCTCTCTCCCCTAGGCATCCCTCCCCGCGGCAACCACACCCTCACTGCGCATGCGCCTCCCTTCCTCTCTCCCCTGCTACGCTCCCCCCTCTCTCCTCTAGGCATCCCTGCCCGCGCCGTCCACACTCCCACTGCGCATGCGCGTCCCACCTCTCTTCTTCTCTCCTACGCTCCCCCCTCTCTTCTCTAGGCATCTCTGCCCGCAGCGTCCACACTCCCCCCCCACTGCGCATGCGCACCCCACCTCTCTCTCCTCTCCTACGCTCCCCCCTCTCCCTCTCTCGCCTGGCGACGCCGACACAGGCAGCGTCTGCTAGCGAGTTTCTTGGTTGAAAAAACCGACTGCTCGCGCTGCACAACCGTTCACTGGCCACCCCGTATATATGGCAATGAATCTTGACCTCCAAGGTGGTGCCGGTGGGAAATTTCTCCTGTGCGTTGGTGAACAATAAAAATTCGCAGCGTGCGCGTTAACTAAAAGTGGTCTGCGGCGGAGCTCGGCGGAGCTATATATGAAAAAAAAAATTAAAAAAAATAAATAAAAAAAATTAAAAAAAACAAGAAAAAGCAAAAAAAAGGCGCTGCGCCGTGCTCCCGACCGGGCTGCAGAAATTAGGCGCCTTTTTCCTTCTTCAAACCACAACCACCATATATAAATGGAGTGAAGCGCGCGCGAAATGCATTCGCATTTCCTCACGATTCCCTTCGGGGAGGTGGGGGCTTTTTTCTGAATTATATTTCTTTGTGGCTTTTATAAACATATAGATACATATACGTATACGGGGCTTGACGGCGGCGGCAACGGCGACGCCGACGGCGAAAACCAGCCGAGAGTGTCCACATAATTGCTATCGCAATAAAAACCGACTGCTCGTGCTGCACAACCGTTCACTGGCACTGGTATGTATGGCACTGGATCTTGACCTGCAAGACTGTGCCGTCGATGAGACTATTGAACACATTTTGTGTTGCTGCCCGACATACGCAAACGAGAGGCTTCACCTCCGCACTGCGCTACATCAACTGGACGGAAGCGTTTTCACAGTCGAGAAGGTATTGGGACCATGGGGATGCCCATCACAGCTCCACAAGGCAACGAAAGCGCGGTTGCGGTTTCTCAAGGACACCGGACTGATTCGTCGTTTGTGAAGTCAAACTTTTCTCTCCTACTCTGTAACTTTTCTTCCCTCTCCCCCCTCCCCCCCGTGCAGGGTAGCCTACCGGGCTCAGCCCAGGTTAACCTCCCTGCCTTTCTTCTACCCTTATTCTCTCTCTCTCTTGACCTGCAAGGTGGTGCCGGTGGGAGATTTCTCCTGTGCGTTGTTGAAGAATAAAAATTCGCAGCGAGCGCGTTAACCAAAAGCGGACTGCGGTCTCGGTGTCCAGTCGGAGTCTTCTGTCTCATTGCCCATCAACAGCGATTGGCATGTTCCAGTAGGATACACCGCTCCATCACTGCGTGCTTTGCGCCTCCCCAATTTTCTCTCCTGCGCAACGCTGCGATGAGCGCCAGCGTCAACGCCGCCGCCAGTGTAAGCGTTAGCGCCCGCTGGCGCATCTACACATGGTTCCCTTTAGCGGGAGATGGTGTAATTTTTATAGGCATATTTTTTGCGATGTTCGTGGAGTTATTTAGCTTTGGAAAAAAAATATTTCTCTGCAATTCCGGTTTAAGAGTCTATTCCGGGCAGCTTCATCCGCTTTTTTCGTTTCCCCAAATACCAGCATGGCCAGGTATCCATCGGAACGTAGGGCTAGGCCTAGCAATCTTATCCTCTTGATGAAGATGGCGCTATGGGATACTACAGGTGGGTGCTTACCTCGCTTATGCCTGTTCCGCATATTTTGTAGGGCTGCTTTAGCATCTGTAAATATCACTCATGTTTTTGGCAGCCGCTGTCGTATTGTAAACATAAGAGCCTCCTTGATGCCATATAACTCAGCTGATATATACCTCGCTCTCTCCAGAAGAAACGAGAGAGATACTCCTGTAGAGGGCACAAAAATTCCGGACGACGATCGACGTTTAGTTTTTGAGACAGCTGTGAATATGTGCGTTTCGGCTGCATATTATTTGTAGATACGCTTAAACGGTAGCGGTTTGGTTGCTGTTTAGGACATTTTCCTTTTTCAGTGAGTCCAGAGATATATGGCGTCGCACGTATTCCGGTTTTTAGCAGGATCACAGTGGGCAGCAACTGCCGATCAATGGTGCTCCACCAGAAGGCCTTCGTCGACGGTACATTGCGGTATTAACTGACGGTCCTGCCCAATGTGTCCTACTCATGCAAGAGCAAACTGTCTGCGAATATGTCTTGGCCTTTCAAAAGGGGTCGATCTCGAGCAGGAGCTGTAGCAGAAGCCGGACGCCTGTCTCTTGAAGCGAGATATTCACAGGAGACACCTCGTGTTCACCTCAGAAACGTGATTCACACGAAGATCCGCGTATTAAATATATTTCTAAAGATAGCGCTACATCTAGCTTTCGGCACGCCGTGAGAAGCATATGCACAAGCATTTAGATCGCTGCTCAGGCATCACATATCATGTTAAGAGTGAAGCTGTCTAAGCCGACGTTCCCACTTGCGTGCGCAGAAACTCGGGCGGGTATGTGCCACTGAAATCGGGCAAGCCACACTGCCGAGTGCAACAGGTGCGAGGCAAAGCGAAGACATAGGAAGAGAGCGTAGCAATGGAGAGTTACGGTGTGAGGCGGGAAAGAGTAAAGCCTAGTAAAAAAGGAGTGTTGATGAAAAGACCCGAGAAGTAGCGAATGGGAGAGAAGGAAGGAAGAGACTAGGAGAGGAGGTGAGAAGTGGGGAAAAAGAGAAGACGAAGAAATAAAACAAAATACAATTTATTGCCGAGGTAGGCTTCCAAACTGGGTACCAATGGTCTGAAGGCGTGCGTCTTGACCACTCGGCTGTCCCCGCACGGTAGCAGAACAAGCATTTATGGGAACCATATGACTGCGCTGTTATTAAGAAATATATTAATGAGAACTAACGGATAGTGCATACGGCAGGTTATGTATAATGTATTTTGGGCAAGGAATGTATACGGCATGCTATAAGTAGTAATTGTAATGTAAATGTGAACAACGAAAAGTGGACGAAAAGATCCCTTGCCGCTGGCCGGGACCGAACCTGCGATCTTCGAATAACGCGTCCGAGGCTCTACCAACTGAGCTACGGCGGCGGTCATTTCCCCGTCCACGTTATGGGGTATATATATTAATTTAAACCTGGGAGTGTTCGTCAGCGCCTCTAATAGCCATAACGGCGAGTGTGAAGCACTCTTTTTCTGGCTGTTGGCATCCCGTCGCAAGTGAACTTATTACGAGCAGGCGGCTGACCAATAATCACTCGCACACTGCCAGAAGACATCAAGCCGGCGAGAACAAGAACCTCGCTATGAATGAAGGAAAGAAGTTGAAGTTTAATATCGCTCGCTTTTTTTTTGTTCAACAAAGAAAAAGCCGGCAGATCCCACGCACTGTGGGAATCGATGTAATGCGAAGCAGCCAGGAAGGAGGAAATCATGCTTTACAAATTTGCATGTCATTTTTTACATGTTAGGACCTGTCATTTATGTTCGTCATACAGTCACGTCGCGATATACCAATTTTAGTGTATGTCAAGCTAGCGAACTGGACGGAAGCGCACCATGAGCATGGCATGTAAATGGCATTGTAGATGACATGCATGCCAAAATTTTCATGTTACCACCTGCCACTTATGTTCGTTATACAGTCATGCCACTCAATACCAAATTTGGTGTATATCAAGCTAACGAAACGGCCGCGAGCGCGCCATGAGCGTGGAATGAAAGTCATGTCGCACATGACAAGTCATGATTTCCATATTACGACTAGTCATTTATGTTCGTCATACAGTCATCTCACTCAATACGAAATTTGGTGTATCTCAAGGTAACGAAACGGCCGCGAGCGCGCCATGAGCGCGGAATGCAAGTCATGTCGCTCATGACATGTCATGATTTCCATATTACGGCTTGTCATTTATGTTCGCCATACAGTCACGTCGCGTTATACCAAATTTGGTGTATATCAAGCTAACGAAACGGCCGCGAGCACGCCATGAGCGTGGCATGTAAGTCATGTCGCACATGACAAGTCATGATTTCCATATTACCACTTGTCATTTATGTTCGTCATGCAGTCATGTCACTCAATACCATATTTGGTGTATATCAAGCTAACGAAACGGCCGCGAGTGCTCTATGAGCGTGGCATGCAAGTCATGTCGCTCATGACATGTCATGATTTTCATGTTACCACCTGCCACTTATGTTCGCTATACAGTCATGCCACTCAATACCAAATTTGGTGTATATCAAGCTAAGGAAACGGCCGCGAGCGCGCCATGAGCGTGGAATGCAAGTCATGTCGCACATGACAAGTCATGATTTCCATATTACGCCTTGTCATTTATGTTCGTCATAGAGTCATGTCACTCAATACCAAATTTGGTGTATATCAAGCTAAGGAAACGGCCGCGAGCGCGCCATGAGCGTGGAATGCAAGTCATGTCGCTCATGACATGTCATGATTTCCATATTACGGCTTGTCATTTATGTTCGTCATACAGTCACGTCGCGATATACCAAATTTGGTGTATATAAAGCTAACGAAACGGCCGCGAGCGCACCATGAGCGTGGAATGCAAGTCATGTCGCTCATGACATGTCATGATTTCCATATTACGGCTTGTCATTTATGTTCGTCATACAGTCACGTCGCGATATACCAAATTTGGTGTATATCAAGCTAACGAAACGGCCGCGAGCGCGCCATGAGCGTGGAATGCAAGTCATGGCGCACATGACAAGTCATGATTTCCATATTACGACTTGTCATTTATGTTTGTCATAGAGTCATGTCACTCAATACCAAATTTGGTGTATATCAAGCTAACTAAACGGCCGCGAGCGCGCCATGAGCGTGGAATGCAAGTCATGTCGCTCATGACATGTCATGATTTCCATATTACGGCTTGTCATTTATGTTCGTCATACAGTCACGTCGCGATATACCAAATTTGGGGTATATCGAGCTAACGAAACGGCCGCGAGCGCGCCATGAGCGTGGCATGCAAGTCATGTCGCAAATGATAGGTCATGATTTCCATATTACCACTTGTCATTTACGTTCGTCATGCAGTGATGTCACTCAATACCAAATTTGGTGTATATCAAGCTAACGAAACGGCCGCGAGCGCTCTATGAGCGCGGAATGCAAGTCATGTGGCTCATGACATGTCATGATTTCCATATTACCACGTGTCATTTATGTTCGTCATACAGTCATGTCGCTCAATACCAAATTTGGTGCATCTCAAGCCAACGAAACAGCCGCGAGTGCGCCATGAGCCTGGCATGTAAATCATACTTTTCATGACAAGTTATTCATAATTTTCATGATATGACCAGCCATTTATGTTCTTCATACAGTCATGTTGTGCCATACCAAATTTGGTATAAATCCCATTAACGATACGGCCAGGAGAGCACAAAATCGTAAGCGGCTAGATAGCTAGATAGATAGATAGATACGCTCAAAGTCGCCGAAGTTCGCTAAGAAAACGCATTTAAAACGGGCCCTTTAAGTTCAAATTCTCTCCTTCATTAAGACAGATAGATATAGCTAGTGGGTGGGAAGCATATATCATGGTGACGAGGTGGAAAAAGAGGAGGGGAGGAGGTGAAGCTTAGAATAGCCTTGTAGGTGTACTGCAGCATACCAGGGGTGGGTGGGAAAGGGAAGTGAGGGTGAGAATGAGGGAGAGGAGGAGGGCACTTTTCGCATCACTAGTGCGTAGCTTCCCCAATTTCTTTTCACTGAAGGAGTTACGCGAAGACAACTGGGGGGGCTAGTTGGTACTGCACATATTGTTGTTTACCTTGCGAAGGAACGACGCAAGATGACGCAGGACACGAAAATGCTACAGGTTTCTCAGTTTTTCTGCACGCATTGAAAAGACCGACTCCTCCAGCTTCTTAAAAAGCTGTTAACAACATTGTATTCAAGAATCCACGCAGGGAATTTCATTGCAGAATGACAACAACGGCATTTGTGACGATAACCATATCAGGCAACATACACATCGTAGAAAGGTAGCTTGTACGGTGTGTACAAGCTTGTAGGCTGGCTACCACTCCCAGGATTACACTCACAGGAATATCCAATAAAGTGAACGGAGAAACGACTGCCGCCGTAGCTCAACTGGTAGAGCTCCCAGACGCCTCCCACCTAACGTAAGCGTTCACTTTTAAGGTGAAAGCCTTTAATGTCTCATACTCGCGTCCGTCCGTCCATGCCCCGGAACGGTGCCAGCTGTGGCGTCTCCCCCTCACACACTCTCGGCATTCACGTGATGGCACAGTGGCGCAAATCAAACAGTTGCGCGGCCTTGTAAATTCAGCAATGTTCCCCGTGCTTGACTTGGATTCGCTGTCTGCGGTTTCATTAGTTAAATGCCCTTTGTCAGGCTTCTAAGCCTTTTGCCTTCGCTCCATTTACTTTTCATGTACAGAAAGAAACAAATAAAGAAAGAAAGAAAAAGACACAGTTCTTACCTGTCCTATTGCACTAGAGTCCCCATGGCAGGTTTCGGATCAGTCGTAGGAAAACCAGATAAAACTTAAACAAATGGACTTATATCAGTTGGCTAAAGCCACTAACTGTGTAAACGAGCATGTTGCCGCATTTCCTTCTCACATTACGCAACTAGAAATCAACTTATGAATCTGACTTTCACGTGCCTGCAAAGGGTGCCTTTGTGAAAACAGTATCTGTTTAGAAGAAGTTTATTTTATCGAAGTACGTACACTTGAAAACCGTGTCTGTACAACAAGGACAGCAACTAACACACAGAAACGACTAAGCATAATGTAGATGAAACGTAATTACGGATATGCCCAAGTCCACAGCACGTCCTAACACAAGCTATTATGGACTAACACACACACTAATCACTATACACAATGCACATGACGATGTATATACATAATATGCATAAGTTCACGCGCATGCACGTATATATGTAAATGAGATGTTATGGCACAGGCTATTTATAGAAGTGGATATGGCCACGCGTGTTATTTTGATGTGCTCTGTTTAAACCGACAAAGACTGTGAGCAATGCTCCGGCGCAGATTGCGCCTGAGTGTTCGAGAAGCTTCACGTTCGTAGTAGATCGTTCTGTTAACATTTCACACTGCACGCAAACACTCAAGATTATTCGAGAGCTTGCGCGACGACCAGTGATGAGGCTAGAATGTTCGACGCGTGATTTGTAAAAGCCGGCGCCTTCCAACGATGATGAGTTGATCGACGGCCGACGCTCCGTTCGCCGCTATCTGGGCCAGTGTGTATTTCTGTAATCTGACTTTACGCTTCACGGCCACAAGTTCGGCCAAATAAACAGTTTCCTCTTTGACACGCCGACTGTTGCCTTCGTCGACGTCACGACCACATGACATCTGGTGGAGGTGCTGGGTAAGAGGAAACTGTTTATTGACACCAGGAAACTTTTATATACAGAAACTCCCGTGGATACGGGGACACGCAGACACAGAAAAAGTAAATACATACACATTATATACATGTCGCAAGCACTATGTGATGCCCTATGCCCTGGCTACAAGAACCAGGTCAGTCGAAAAACCAGCCGCACACGTCCATTAACCACGGACAGGAAACGGCGTCACCACTGCCGTAGAAATTCCTCCGACAAGAAAGACGGTGTCTACGCAGGTACTGTCGATGAAACCGAAGTCTGGGGAGCACACCTGCTTTGTCTCATCCTGAATAGCCACCGTGCTGGATCAGGCTACGACTCTGAGTTCAGCTACGTATCCAAAATGATAATAACTTTAATCTGCACGACAAAATATGATCTGAAAAAATAAATTGAGCTTACGTTTTATTCTTTAAGCAAATGACTGCAAGAAAAAGAATATAGTTAAATAGGGGCCGTTTAAATGAGTTCTACGAATTCGTCACCAAGCAAGAGGCAGAATCTACTGAAAGAAGCAGTGAAAGTCATATTACCCAAGCAATGAATGAAGGAGTTAATGAATGAACGAATGCGTGAATGAAAAATGTACAGAGCATTTATTTTGCCCGTTGTCCTCGGATGCTCTTTTAACCTCCTTGGACACATCTTCCATACATCGTCGAAAGTGAAAATCAACTTCGATCTTCAAACTTTCAAACTTCAGTTGGAGTTGTCTGAATGACGCGTAATACGTACAGCTGTATTTTATATGGAATCTTTCTCTTGAACGTTGTTTTCGGACAGCATCGGCATTACGTTTCTCACCTCCTTCTTAGTGTTCTGAAGTGGTGCTACAGTAGCCCCATGCCGCAACCACCGAAACACGACTCCTTTGGCAGTAAATCTTTTGTTGCGTGTGCAATCGTCCAGGCTGGCTTCACATCGTATCCCACAGAGGGCTTTCAAATGCGCAAGCACTTCTATGCCGACTCAGTTAAAAGACAGTACATTCGTCGTTCCGCCCAGTTGACACATGAGACGTTGATAATCGCTATAAAGAATTGAATAGTAATGCGGTTTTACATCGCAAAAAATCATATGATCATGAGGGACGCCATATTAGCAGGCTCCGGACATGTCCTGGTGTTCCCTAACGTGCACTCCCATCGCACAGTACACGGGCCTCATACCTGTCGCCTCCACCGAAATACGACCGCTGCGGCCGGTATGAAACCCACGACCCTCGGGTGTGCAGCCGAGCATTGTAACCACTGATCCACCGCGGCGGACGTAGAATTGAATGTGTAAAAGGAAATATTTTTTTTAATTTTTTATGTGCTGGAACCCACCTTTTCAACGTCACTGTATGTGTTCATTAAATGCCATTCATAGAGAGATTCATATATCCACTACAGTACAGCAACATTCTTTGATCGACCACTTTTAATCCCTTCAAGCCTCCATCACGCCATCAATTTCTGTCTCGCTTGGCCTTACATCATATGCTGTTTATTGCTTGACTATTCATTAGCACCAATGATGTTTAGTATTTCACAAAGGAAATGTGACGAATTAACATGTAACGCACTCGCGTTTTCCATCAATAGTCCATCTTCCATTCAAATAAAAAACGGGCTATGTTTGCACATTGACGGTTTCGCGATTGCGATAGTACCAGCAAGCGTTCTACTCCCCCCCCCCCCCCGGAAAACAAAAGCTTCCGGTCACTTCACATATGATGCTGTAATACCGACGTGGAAACCATGTTTAGGGCCGAAGAACCTTACGGCCGAGGCTTATCCGTCCGTGGTCTCCGTCACGGGGAGATCCATGGATGTGAGAAAAAAAAAGAGGTTTAACAATAAACTAATATCAATCATACTTGCGATACAACAATATAAAACTCCAAGAAGCACAAACCCTTTATACTAGTCGGCGACTTCAAAGTACACTCGCGTTAAAATTGCCAATGTCTGTCTCACCATTATTTGATAGATATAAACTGTCAATCACCTGCGGCACATAACAGCATTCCTGTGGAACATACCCACCGATGTGAATAAAAAAAAAGGTGTACAACACACTAACAACAATCACGATTGTGACGAAACAATATAAAACACGTACCCTTTATTCTAGTCGGCGACTTCAACGTAGACATTATGGAATTTAGGACCTAGCTTTGTCGTCGACTCTTCATGTCACTTTATGTCACTTAATTTACATTATATGGGGCAACGCTCAGACAGCGTATGTTTACTCAGCTATACCTGGCAAAAGTTTGAAGCACCATTCTTATTTGTTTATATTCTTTTTTTCTCATTCTTTTCTTCCCTCTCTTCTGAAATCTTTTAGCCCCTTTCACCATCCCTATACAGAGTAGCATGTCAGCGCTATATAGACGTCGGCAAAAATCTCTGTTTTTCTAATAAAGAGGCTCTCTCTCTCAGCTATACGAGCTTCGCCCACTGGTCATGATTCACTTCGTACAGATGCTTGGATTTTAACGCGAGAGCGTTAATTCCGGCGTCGGTGTCGGCGTCGTTGGTTGTGACCGAAAAATGGAGAAAGATGCAAATAAAAGAAATAATAAAAATTTTCAGGTCCGAGTGAGGATCGAACCCAGGTCGGCTGCGTGGCAAGCAGGTGTTCTACCCGTCAGCCACGCTTCTGCTTGTAATTGCGTTGAAAATATCTTCCTCTGCTTGGAAATGCCGTGAAAATAACACTCGTGCTTTACAAACCCTGTACACTGGCGTCACAATACAACATGTAACATCGCAGTAATATTGCGTGGTACAAGCGTACATTGGCATCGGGCGTCAGAACATGTGAATATCATAATGACATCGTGGTTCAAAGCCGGCCACCCATTACAAAAGGCACACACGTTACTGCGCGTATTCTTTTAAGAAGACGTAGTGGATGTATAGCAAGTTCGAAAACATTTCGCGCACATGATTGCGCGTGGTTTAAAGCATGCTACCCATTACATGGTATGCACCAAGTGATTGAAGTAGGCACTAGAGACAGGATGTCGCTATCCCGTTCCAAAGGGTCCCCCTATTTTTTTAGGGGCGAAGCTCCTCTTAGTCTAACCTTGTCCCGCGTCAGGCGTAACCGGCCTGATGACGATGACGCTGTCATCACGGCACAGCACATGGAATGTACCCACTATGCGTCATAACGATGACGCTGATGACGCTGATGACGATGACGATCGCAATTCCATACAACACATAGCATCGCGAGATGATCTCACATACATATCGTTCGACCACATGCAACCAACCACCATCCGAGGAACCTGCATCGATCTCGTCTTTGCCAACTTCCCACTACGACCCATCCAAGTACCCCTATCCCTCCACTTCACCGACCATAAAGCCGTTATAATGAAGGTGGAACGGAAGCCACGGCTTATGTAAACGGTAACCACCACGGCTCACGACCAACGAAGAAAACACGGCTTCAGTACGAAAACGGAAACCACGGCTCACGAATAAATAAAATTTCTCAATATATACCGACAGTGTTTGTCACGTCTTTGATGATGTACTGTGCAAAATTCCCGAAAGATTCACGGTTTTCACCGATGAACCTCCGGAGCTTCGCCCACTCATCATCATTCACTCCGTGGATATGCTGTGATTTTTTTTCTCGTTCTCTCACCCATAGCAACGTAATTATATGATTTCCAGAGGTGCTTGTTCTGCTCGCGTGCCTGGGTAGCCAAGTGGTTCTGGACCCTCGCCTCCGGGCCGGGGGGTACGATGGTTCGAATCCCGCCTCGGCAAAAACTGTTTTCTTTCATTCATTTCTACTTCAACTCTCTCCCTCATTTGCTTTTTCCGACGCGTTGCTAGGCGACACGAGATGCCATTTTGTTAAAACTTTGAAGGTAGAGACCAATCCTGATGATGACAGTTTGATGTTAACGCCGGGTGGAGCTCGGTGACGCTTGAACAGCTGCGCGTTAAACGTCAAAAGCGCCTTGCAATATTCCAACGGAACATCTCAACTATATTATTAAAAAGAGTAAAGCGTGAAACATTAATATAGACACTGTTAAATGCTAATAACAGTTCTAATTAAATACACCTAGAAGGATCACGAGGGTAAAGCTCGTCATCGTGACTCAGTGGCAGCATTTATATTCCGTGCGAGTAGCTTAAGTGCCCCCCCCTGCTGAAATGCGAATTGCCATGCAGCATCCTGAGCTTTGTTGGTGCTGCAACTAATAGGCAAAATTGACATTCAGACTGAATATAGAGCCCTCAAAGACGTAGATGTAGAGCCCCCCTCCCCCATTTTTTTTTGTGCCATGGCATGCCGAGCACAAAATGGCACTCGATCACAAATGCCTCATCGGCCCCCACTTCAGACATGCACCCCCCCCCCCCCCCTTCCCTCCCTAAAAAAATTCTGCCTACGCCGCTGCTCCGCGCAGCTGCCGCGCCTAGTTTACCCGGCGTGGAGTACGAGTGACGAAAGGCCAGCACTCCTACCGGTGGTGCCACATCCAGATTTACTAGTTAGTTTCTGGTGCAGGAATTTAGACACTCCTGCAAGGTGTGTGAAAGACTGCGCTTCGACTCTACTCTGTCTACGTCAAGGAAAGACCTATTATCAGCCAAAAAAGCCACGTTAAGCTCCAAGGAACGACCAGCGTTGCTGTTTCTTAAGCTTTATACGGCTAGTGAAAAGGTTCTTAATTTTCTTAACCATCTTGGACACATTTTTCATGTGTCGTCAAAAGTGGAAATGAACTTCAAACTTTCAAGCTTTTCTTGGAGTTGTCTGAGCGATGCGTAATACGTACAGCCTCATTCTAGATTGAAGCTTTCTCTCCGACGTTGTTTTCGGGCGGCATCTGCAAGCCGCCTTGCACCTCCTTCCTAGCGTCGGCCAGCGTCAGAAATGATGCTACACTAGCCGCATTCCGCAACGACCGATACGCAACTTTGGCAGTAAATTATCGCATAGTATAAGTTTTAATTGCGTATACAGTCCTGCATGTTTGCTTCGCATCTTATCCTGGAGAGGGCTTTCAAATGTGTAAGCACTTCGATACCGACTCAGCCAGGAAACAGTACGACCCTTCTAAATGTCACAAGAGACGTAGATAATGGCTACAAAGAATGGAATGTACCAAAGAAAATAGAAAGGGAAAAGGAAGAAAGGAAGAGGAAAAGGATGAAAAGCCAGGAAGGTCAACCAGACGCGCGTCCGGGTTGCTATCCTACGCTGGGGGGAAGGGAATTAAGGGATGAAGAGATAGAGCGAGATAAAAAAAACAAGTCACAGTTTCACCGCAAGGGTGAAGCAATGAATGCGATAGCAAAAAATTGTAATGTTATACGAAGTGAGGCTGGCAGCTAACTCTTTTTGGATCCGATCTCACGCAACTCTAGAAAATGCTTCTTTAAGAGAATTCTCTTCGCGTTGAGAGCGCAGCACGTAGAAGGGTACGCCGGCCCGGCCGCCGAGAAGGGGAGATGAGAAGGGGAGATAAAGCGCGCGCCCGCGCCCGCGCTCGTAAAATCGAACGTCGCCCCCCCCCCCCCCCGCCCGCTGTCGGCCGCCGAGAAGGGGAGATAACGCGCGCGCCCCCGCTCGTAAAATCGAAGGTCGCTCGAGGGACCCCCCCCTCGCGTCTTTTAACGCTCACGAACGACGGGCGGGCCCGGTTATATATATACATATACATATACGGCAAATGACGCCGACGCCGACGGCGAAAACCAGCCGCGAGTGTCCATATAATTGCTATCGCAATAAAAGCCGGCAGATCCCACGCACAGTGGGAATTGATGTAATGCGAAGCAGCCAGGAGGGAACAAATCATGCTTTACATAATTTGCATGTTTTACATGTTAGGACCTGTCATTTATGTTCGTCATGCAGTCACGTCGCGCAATACCAATTTTGGTGTATATCAAGCTAATGAACTGGACGCAAGCGCACCATGAGCGTGGCATGTAAATGGCGTTGTAGATGACATGCACGCCAAGATTTTCATGTTAGCACCTGCCACTTATGTTCGTTATACAGTCATGTCACTCAATACCAAATTTGGTGTATATCAAGCTTACGAAACGGCCGCGAGCGCGCCATGAACGTGGAATGCAAGTCATGTCGCTCATGACATATCATGATTTCCATATTACCATGCGTCATTTATGTTCGTCATACAGTTATGTCACTCAATACCAAATTTGGTGTATATCAAGCTAACGAAACGGCTGCGAGTGCGCCATGAGCGTTGAATGCAAGTCATGTCGCTCATGACGTGTCATGATTTCCATATTACCACTTGTCATTTATGTTCGTCATACAGTCACGTCACTCAATACCAAATTTGGTGTATCTCAAGCTGACGAAACGGCCGCGAGCGCGCCATGATCGTGGAATGCAAGTCATGTCGCTCATGACATATCATGATTTCCATATTACCATGCGTCATTTATGTTCGTCATACAGTTATGTCACTCAATACCAAATTTGGTGTATATCAAGCTAACGAAACGGCCGCGAGCGCGCCGTGAGCGTTGAATGCAAGTCATGTCGCTCATGACGTGTCATGATTTCCATATTACCACTTGTCATTTATGTTCGTCATACAGTCACGTCACTCAATACCAAATTTGGTGTATCTCAAGCTGACGAAACGTCCGCGAGCGCGCCATGAGCGTGGCATGCAAGTCATGTCGCTCATGACATGTCATGATTTCCGTATTACCACTTGTCATTTATGTTCTTCATACAGTCACGTCACTCAGTACCAAGTTTGGTGTATATCAAGCTAACGAAATGACCGCGAGCGCGCCATGAGCGTGGAATGCAAGTCATGTGGCTCATGACATGTCATGATTTCCATATTACCACGTGTCATTTATGTTCGTCATACAGTCATGTCGCTCAATACCAAATTTGGTGCATCTCATGCCAACGAAACAACCGCGAGTGCGCCATGAGCCTGGCATGTAAATCATACGTTTCGTGACAAGTTATTCATAATTTTCATGATATGACCAGCCATTTATGTTCGCCATACGGTCATGTTACGCCATACCAAATTTGGTAGAAATCCCATTAACGATACGGCCAGGAGAGCACAAAGTCGTAGGCGGCTAGATAGATAGATAGCTAGATAGATAGATAGATAGATAGATAGATAGATAGATAGATAGATAGATAGATAGATAGATAGATAGATAGATAGATAGATAGATAGATAGATAGATAGATAGATAGATAGATACGCTCAATGTCGCCGAAGTTCACTCAGAAATGCTTCGCATTTAAAAAACGGCAGATCCCACGCGTTGTGGGACTCGATGTAATGCGAAGATGCCAGCCAGAAGCAAATCATGCTGCACATAACACCCATGTCATGATTTACATGTTAGGACCTGTCATTTATGTTCCTGATATCGTCACGTCGCGCAATACCCATCTTGGTGTATATCAAGCTAGCAAACTGGACGCAAGCCCACAATGAGCATGACATGTGAATGGCCTTGTACATGACATTGCAGTCGTGATTGTTAGGTTACCAGCTGCCACATATGTTCGTCATACAGTTGTGTCACGCAATACCGATTCTGGTGTATATTAAGCAAGCGAAACGGCCGCGAGCACGCTATGAGCGTGGCATTGAAGTCATGCTGTACATTACATGCGATGATTCTTATATTACCACTAGTCATTAATGTTTTTCATAGATAAGCGTCATGCAAAATTGAAGGACACTTTGCACATTCCAAAGTGTGTTCGGCAAAAGCTTGTGGCCACTCAACTGACTATGCAATGTCTTCTTTTTTTTTACACTCTCAGTGGGATGACACACAAACGGAATGTGTGCGTGTTTTTTTTTTTTAATTTTTTACCGCGAATCGTAGCGAGAGGCGAGACTAATCTGCCTCCGTTTCGCATGCCTTCGTATTCTCGCGCTTTTCGCATCGTGCAGACGCCATCCGCGTTCTAGCGCTTAAATTTCCGGACACTTTGTAAATTCCAAAGTGTGTTCTGCGAACGCCTGTGCCCATTGAGACGCGGTCGGTCAGAATGGAACGCGATGTGTGCGTCTCCCACCTTGCATGATTGGACATGCTGGGCACGGCGTCGCTACGCAACCAATACGCGAACGCTGTAGAGTCCGACGCGACCGGCGTCCGCCTGAACGCCCCGGCGGCAACCTGGCACCGTGCCAAAGCACGGCCGCAGGGATGGACGGATGGATTGATGGATGGATGGACGGACGTGAGCATGAGACATTCAAGGCTTTCGTCTTAATAGTGAACTTGTAATCAAGCTAGTGAAACGGCCGTGAGCGCGCCATGGGCGTGGCATGCAAGTCATGTTGCACATAACATGTCATGATTTCCATAGTACCACTTGTCATTTATGCTCGTCATACAGTCACGTCACGCAATACCAAATTTGGTGCATATCAAGCTAGTGAAACGGCCGCGAGCATGCCATGACCGTGGCATGCAAGTCATGTTGCCCACGACATGTCATGTTTTCCACATTACCACTTGTAAAGTATGTTCGTCATACATTCACGTGACGCATTACCAAATTTGGTGCATATCAAGCTAGCGAAACGGCCGCGAGCGCGCATGAGCGTGGCATGCAAGTCATGTTGCACATGACATGTCATGATTTCCATATTACCACTTGTCATTTACGTTCGTCATACAGTCACGTCGCGCAATACCAAATTTGGTGCATATCAAGCTAGCGAAACGGCCGCGAGCGTGCCATGAGCGTGGCATGCAAGTCATGTTGCACATGACATGTCATGATTTCTATATTACCACTTGTCACTTACGTTCGTCATACAGTCACGTCGCGCAATACAAAATTTGGTGCATATCAAGCTTGCGAAACGGCCGCGAGCGTGCCATGAGAGTGGCATGCAAGTCATGTTGCACATAACATGTCATGTTGCACATGACGCGTCAGGAATTCCATATTACCACTTGTCATTTATGTTCGTCATACAGTCACGTCCCGCAATACCAAATTTGGTGTATATCAAACTAGCGAAACGGCCGCGAGCGTGCCATGAGCGCAGCACGCAAGTATTGTTGTACATGACATCCACATCATGGTTTTCATATTACCGCCTGTCAGTTATGTTGGTCATGCAGAAAATGTCTGATCATACCAATTTTTGGATATATCAAGTTAAGGAAATAGCCACAGGAGCACCAGGGCCACGTCATGGAAATCATGCCGTTCATGTCAAGTTATTCATGATTTTTATGATATGACCAGTCAATCATGCGCGTCATACAGTCATGTTATGCCATACCAATTTTGGTACAAATCCCATTAACGATACTGCCAGGATTGCACAAAGTGGTAGGCGGCTAGATAGATAGATAGATACGCTCAAAGTCGCCGAAGTTCGCTAAGAAATGCTTGGCATTTAAAAAAATTGAAGGACACTTTGTACATTCTAAAGTGTGTTCGGCGAAACGTGTGCCGTTCCACTGACTATGCCATGTCTTTTTTTCCTTTTACACTCTCAGTGGGATAACACACAAAGCGAATGTGTGCGTGTTTTCTTTTTTAATTTTTTACCGCGAGTCGCAGCGAGACGCGAGACTAATCTTCCTCCGTTCGCATGCGTTAGTATTTTCTCGCGCTTTGTGCCTCGTGCAAAGGCCATAGCGTTCCAGCGCTTAAATTGACGGGCCCTTTGTAAATTCGAAGGTGTATTCCGTGAACGCCTGTGTCCATTGAGACGGCGTCGGTGAGAATGATTGATAAAACCGGGCACAGCGAAGCTACGCAAGCAAAGAGCGAGCGCTGTAGAGTCCGACGCGACCGGCGTCCGTTTGCGCGTCCCGGCGGCCACCTGGCTCCGTGCCAGAGCTCGGATGGACGGGACGGGCGGACGTGGACGGACGGACGGACAGACAGACAGATGGACGGACGGACGGACAGACGGACGGACACCGGACCGACACCGGACGGACGGACACCGGACGGACGGACACCGGACGGACGGACGGACAGACGGACGGACGGACGGACGGACGGACGGACGGACGGACGGACACCGGACGGACGGACGGACACCGGACAGACAGACGGACGGACGGACGGACACCGGACGGACGTGAGCATGAGACATTAAAGGCTTTCGCCTTAAAAAGGAACGTACAAAAAACAGTGTTGCATTCCATAGTACTGAACGCAGGATCTCGGGCGCATCATGTTGCACTGTAGGTAGTCGAGTAATGGTGCCTACTGAAGGCTGCGAAGTCGCCTGTTTATGATGGTTTCGGCAGCCTCGCGATGCGATTTATGGTCCCTTGCCACTTCTTTCAATATAGCAATTTCCCTTTTCATTTTTGGGTCCTCTTTTGCGGAAACTTCGTGGGGTCTCTTGCAATTTGAACACTTCAGGAGATCGGCTACCCAATTGTCGGCAGAATGCGTTTCAGCACAGCGAGAACACACTCGCTTACTTTCGGTTCTCACGTGACCTAGTTTCATGCAGTTGTGACATTAAAGTTGTTTGGCCACAAGAGGTCTTGGAGAATGCCGGAAGTGGCCCACCTTTACATAGGAAGGTAGAGAGTTGCCTTTGAACTCTATTTTCACGCAGTGTGAGGTACCCAAACAAACAACCTTGGGGATGATGCTAGCTTCGTTAGCTGGTTTGACGAGGGCATACAAGTCGGAGCTGGGAATCGTAGCGTCAACGTCGTAGATCACGCCGCTGACACCAAAGCAGATAAGTTCCCTAAACATCTACGGACTTGAACATAGCTTTTGAACCTCACTAAATGTCCTCGGTAAGTACGATTCATAGACGGATCCATATTTGCACTACGGTGCAACAACATTCAGTAATCGACGACTTTTATACCCTTCAAGTCTCCATCACACCCTAAATTACTGTCGTGTGTGGCTTTTCTCCATACGTTGTTTATTGCTTGAATATTCATTAGAACCAATGATATGTAGTATTTAACAATGTAAATATGATTGATTAAACTGTAATGCACTCGCGTTTTTCATCTTTGTTCCATCTTCCATACGAATAAATAAAGCACGGACTCTTGATATTTGTTTCGATATAGTGGACGGTTTTGCGATTGCGATAGTTGCAGCGAGCGTTCTACCCCCAAAAAACTTCAGGTCACTTCATTTATGATGCTTAACACATACGCGGAAAGCGTGTTTTTAAGTTTTCTCAGAGTAAGAGAAATCTAATTTTGCGTTTAGCAATAAAAGGAGGGCGCATAAAATTCAAGAGAACCTCTTACAATCTTTCGTATAACTTAGAAGAATATTCATTTAAGATATTTGGCTACACGCACCGAAACAAAAGTGTTTATGCTAGATCCGCGGACAAAACCGAAACCGGTCGAGGTCATCCGTTTGTAGACACTGACACTTGGCCCATGTACTTAAATATAGGTGAATGCAAGGAGGGTAGAAAAATGAAGGACACCTTGTACATTCCCAAGTGTGTTCGGCGAAATCGTGTGGCCATTCCACTGACTATGCCATGTCTTTTTAGATGTGAAACATCTTATGGCGAAGTTCAATCCGGTGGTGGTGGGGGTGGTGTGCCACGTGACCACTCTGACTGCGCATGCGCATAACCTACGCTCCCCCCTCTCTCTCCTCTAGGCATCCCTCCCGGGGCGTTTACACACCTATTGCGCATGCGCGTCCCCTCCCCCCTCTCTCGTCTTCTACGCTTCCCCCCTCTCTCTCCACTAGTCATGCCTTCCAGCGGCGTCCGCACCCACACTGCGCATGCGCGTCCCCTCCCTCTCTCTCTCCTCTAGGCATCCCTCCCCGCGGCGACCACACCCCCCATTGCGCAATCGCCCGTCCCCTCCCCCCATCTCTCCTCTCCCCTCTCTCGCCTCGCAACGCCGACGCAGGCAGCGTCTGCTAGCGAGTTTCTTAATTGAAAAAACCGACTGCTCGCGCTGCACAACCGTTAAACGCCGACGCAGGCAGCGTCTGCTAGCGAGTTTCTTGATTGAAAAAGCGACTGCTCGCGCTGCACAACCGTTCAATGGCCACCCCGTGTATATAGGCACTGGATCATGACCTGCAAGGTTGTGCCAGTGGGAGATTTCTCCCGTGCGTTGTCGAACGATAAAAATTCGCAGCGTGCGCGTTAACTAAAAGCGGACTGCGGGTCTCTGTGTCCAATCGGAGTCTTCTGTCTCTCGTTGCCCATTAGCAGCGATTGGCATGTTCCAGTAGGAAACATCGGTCCCTCACTGCGTGATTGCACCTCCCCAGATTTCTCTCCTGCGCAACGCCGCGATGAGCGCCAGCGTCAACGCCGCCGCCAGTGTAAGCGATAGCGCCCGCTGCTTCGCATCTACACATGGTTCCCTTTAGCGAGAGATGGTGTAATTTTTTTCTTTTACACTCTCAGTGGGATAACACACAAAGCGAATGCGTGCGTGTTTTCTTTTTTAATTTTTTACCAGGAATCGCAGCGAGACGCGAGACTAATATTCCTCCGTTCGCATGCGTTAGTATTTTCTTGCGCTTTGCGCATCATTGACGCGTTCCAGCGCTTAAATTGACGGACTCTTTGTAAATTCGAAAGTATATTCCGTGGACGCATGTGTTCATTGAGACGGCGTCGGTCAGAATGACTGGAAACGCTGGGCACAGCGACGCTACGCAAGCAAAGCGCGAGCGCTGTAGAGTCCGACGCGACCGGCGTCCGTTTGCGCATTCAGCGGCTACCTGGCTCCGTGCCAGAGCTCGGATGGACGGACGGACATGGGCGGGTGGACGGACGGACGGATGGACGGACAGACAGACAGACAGACAGACAGACAGACGGACGGACGGACGGGCGGGCGGGCGGGCGGACAGACAGACAGGCAGAGGGACAGACAGATGGACGAACAGGCCGACGGACGGACCGATGGACGGACGGAGAGACGAACGGACGGACGGACGGACAGACGGACGTGCGGACGGACGTACAGACGGTCGGACGGATGGACGGACGACAGATGGACGGACGGACGGACGGACGGACGGACGGACGGACGGACGGACGTGAGCATGAGACATTAAGGGCTTTCGCATTAATACTCTCAGTTGTTCCGTGTACGAATACAACCGTTGAGCGAAGCTCCTTAGAAATGTAACGCAAACGACTATGCGCCTGATCTCGCTGCTCACTTTCATATAGGCGCTAGGGTGTGGAGCGGGTGGGAAGAGTGTTTGCCGCGCTCGGTGGCGGGAACGACTGAGCGAGTGAGTGTGCGGCGCGCGCAGCACAGTGAAGGGGATACAGGTGGGAGAGGGGTGCGAGCGGTGATGCGGCGGGGAGCTTCGACGGCGGCGACTGAAAGCCGCGCGCGGCGCCTTATTGACTGTCCATGTTCTGTGAGCAGCCCTAACGAATCTCAAGTGGGATTTTTACTGTCGTTTATTAACGCGAAATATTTTTTCGCGCCGCGCGCCTTGTTTGCGCCGCATGCGCGGAGAGCGTTTTTGCACTCGGTGGCGGGAACGCGCGTTCGCCGGGCTGAGGGGAGAGGGCAGAGACGAAGAAAGAGGGAGACAGGTGGCAGAGGGGTGTGAAGACTGATGAGGCGGGGAGCTTCGACGGCGGCGGCGGCGCCGGTAGGGTTCGCTCCTAAAAAGGAGCGAACCCAGGAGGTTCGCTCCTAAAAATTACACCATCTCCCATTAAAGGGAACCATGTGTAGATGCGAAGCAGCGGGCGCTAACGCTTACACTGGCGGCGGCGTTGACGCTGGCGCTCATCGCAGCGTTGCGCAGGAGAGAAAACTGGGGAGGCGCAAAGCACGCAGTGATGGAGCGGTGTTTCCTACTGGAACATGTCAATCGCTGCTAATGGGCAATGAGAGACAGATGACTCCGACTGGACACAGAGACCCGCAATCCGCTTTTAGTTAACGCGCACGCTGCGAATTTTTATTGTTCAACAACGCACAGGAGAAATCTCCCACCGGCACCACCTTGCAGGTCGAAATCCATTGCTATATATACGGATAGGCCAGTGAACGGTTGTGCAGCGCGGGCAGTCGGTTTTTTCAACAAAGAAACTCGCTAGCAGACGCTGCCTGCGTCGGCGTCGCGAGGCGAGAGAGGGGGGGAGCGTAAGAGAGGAGAGAGAGGAGGGGACGCGCACGCGCAGTGCCCAGGTAGCACAAAACGGATAATTGACGTTTTCTAAACGTTTATCCGAGACCATATAAACGTTTAGAAAACGTTTGTTATGTAAGGCATTATTTGCACTTTTAGATCCGAAGCATATTATGCTTGGGGCTTTCTCCGTCCCTCCCTCCCGCGTCTCGTGTCCGGTCACTTTCATGAAGTAGGGAAGCACCCACTATGCGACCAAGAACACTGTAGTACAAAAATTAAACCATCTCCCGCTAAAGGGAACCATGTGTAGATGCGAAGCAGCGGGAGCTAACGCTTACACTGGCGGCGGCGTTGACGCTGCATGGCGCTCATCGCAGCGTTGCACTAGAGTTACTGTATATGCTACCTTTAGGTAGCAGAGTTGCGCCAAGTTGCGCCATGTTGGGCTCCGTCGCAATGCGGGAAAGCCACTCTCCGTCCGCGTAGGAGCCGCGCTCGCTGTACGTGGCGAGAGTGTGTGTGTGTGTGTTTGTGTGTGTGTGTTCTTATGCGTGCGTGGTGTGTGTGTTTTCTTTCTATTTTTTTATAGTTAGTAAAACTAGATTGCTCGGTTCATATTTACGAGCTGCGCTTTTCCGCTGATGGTCCTATAGTATGTAATTATTGCGCCAAATAGTGCGTGTGACAAACATAAACCCTGGTGCTATAATTCAAACAATTTTGTCTGACGAGGTGGTGTAGCGGTTAGAGTGCTCGAATGCTGACCCGAAGAGGCCGCAGGTTCAATTCCGGCCACGACGGTCACATTTCGATGGAGGCGAAATGGCAGAGGCCCGCTTACTGTGCTATGTCCGTGCAGACAGTCCAAATTACGAGACCTGTGGCACTCCTGAGACTACGGAACATATCTTGTGCGTCTGCCCGCGATATATCGCGCAAAGAAATTCGATGGCCACCACCTTGTTGAAATCTACGGAGCAACAAGTTTCTGAAAAAGTTCTGTTGGGACCACCACCTCGTCATCAGAGCGATGTTCTGAAAGCGCTAATCAAGTTTTTGCGAGAGACCGAACTCGACAAGAGACTGTAAATTGTTTGTGAACGTTTTGCTTCATCACCACCCTCCTTTTCATCATCATCACCTTCTCTCTCCTTTCTTTTCCGCCCCTTCCCCTTTCCTGACGCTGAGTAGCAGGCCAGAAAATGGATTCAGGCCGACCTCTCAGCTTTTCTGCCACAATAAACATCTCTCTCTCTCTCAATGCAAGTTAAAGAACACCAGATGGTCGATATTTCCGGAGCCCTCCACTACGACGTCCCTCATAATCATATCGTCATTTTGGGACGTTAAATACCAGATATTATTATACCTTAAACAATTTCGATTTTCGCACGATCCAGCCAGAATATCATGGTATCGTTCAGTTGCGTTGAGCTCCCTTGCGCTAACTGTGGAAGGGGGGGCAAATTGTAGTCGAGAATGTTTAACCCAATCGGGCTCGATAGCGATAAACATGCGCACTTGGCATGAATGTATACGCGACCGCGGCTCGAAAATCTGAAAGATGTGAACGTGCGATTCAAGTGCGCTGTCGCGTCTAACATATTGCACGTGTCTAAAGGCATGAAACAGGAGTTCAGTTGAGGTTACTAAACCGAGCGATTACATGCACACTTAAATTCTTTTTTTTTTTTGCTATTCTTTCTAGTTTTTATAATGTCGGTAAGACTAGATAGCTCGCCTCATGTTTTCGAGCCGCAGTATTACGCTGATGCTAGCTGCACCACTTTAATTATTCGAATGATTCTAGGAAAACTTCCTGGTCGAATTCCACGCGTGGTGGACCATTTTATATGTGTTATGTGTGTCAAGAATCCGACACAACCCGCTGATTAAGGCTACATGCATTTCGCAGTTATTTTACCTATGACGTTATTGTGCGTACATTAAATTGTGCATCATTTGTAGCACCATAATGTTGTTTCTTGTTTATTGAAGGCGCTACAATCTTTATTTCTATGGCAACACCTGCTGCAAAGGATGCTATTACCGAGCGATTGCACCGCAGCAAAGTGCAGCTGGTGCTCTAGAATTATTACACAATATCCGTAGCATATACCCCAGAAAACTGCAGTCGGGTTTTATCACACTTATCATGGAGTCGGAGGCGTGTAGAAGATTTCGCTCGTTCCACATCTTACCAATTTCGCTGGGGCTATGATAGTTCGGCGCGCAACATCCCGTTATATAGTGAACGAGCTCCCGGTGTGTGGTATGACATTGGTGCGATTGAAGTGCTTGTTAAAGTGCACCAGGTGATCGAAATTATCCGGAGCCCTCCACTACGGCGTCTCTTTGAGCCGCTTCGAGACGTTAAAACCCAAAACCAACCATTGCTTCTACAATGCACCAACAAAAATTCAAGGACACTTTAGACATTCCAAAGTGTGTTCGGCGAAAGCGTGTGGCCATTCCACTGACGGAAAGACGGACGAAAAGACCGACGGACGGAAAGACGGACGGACAGACGGAGATCCGGACGGACGGACGGACAGACGGACGGACATCCAAACGGACGGACAGACGGACAGACGGACATCCGGACGGACAGACGGACATCTGGACGGATGGACGGACGGATGGACGGACGGACATCCGGACGGACGGACGGACATCCAAACGGGCGGACGGACGGACATCCGGACGGACGGACGGACGGACAGACGGACATCCGGACGGACGGATGGACAGACGTACATCCGGTCGGACGGACGGACATCCGGACGTACAGATTGACATCCGGACGGACAGACGGACATCCGGACGGACGGACATCCGGATGGACGGACGGACGGACGGACATCCGGACGGACATGCGGACGGACGGACGGACATCCGGACGGACAGACGGACATCCGGACGGACAGACAGACGGACGGACGGACACCGGACGGACGGACGGACACCGGACGGACGTGAGCATGGGACATTAAAGGCTTTCGCCTTAAAATGCACCTGAGATTACATGTATCTCGACAAGCAGCATGAATAACAACAGTGCGGAGGTCATTACGCTTGGACGACCGGAACCTGCAGTACATTGCCTGCAAAGGGTTGGCTTCTCCGCAGCGCAGAGGAGCCACTTCTGACCATGTGATGGCGCTCGGCGAATAGTGGCGCTAGTTGCGCTGGAATCCCTGGAGGCGGAGCGAGCGGCGCCCGGAAAACAGTGGCGCAACTCTGCTACCTAAAGGTAGCATATACAGCAGCTCTACGTTGCACAGGAGAGAAAACGGGGGAGGCGCAAAGCACGCAGTGATGGAGCGGTGTTTCCTACTGCAACATGCCAATCGCTGCTATTGGGCAATGAGAGACAGAAGACTCTGACTGGGCACAGAGACCCGCAGTCCGCCTTTAGTTAACGCGCACGCTGCGAATTTTTATCGTTCAACAACGCCAGGAGAAATTTCCGACCGGCACAACCTTGCAGGTCAAGTTCCAGTGCCAATATGTACGGGGTGGCCAGTGAACGGTTGTGCAGCGCGAGTAGTCGGTTTCTTCAATCAAGAAATTCGCTAGCAGACGCTGCCGGCGTCTGCGTTGCGAAGCGAGAGAGGGGGGAGCGTAGGAGAGGAGATAGGGGGGGAGGGGACGCGAATGCGCAATGGGGATGTACACGCCGCGGGAGGGATGCCTAGAGCAGAGAGGGGGGGGAGCGTAGGAGAGGAGAGAGAGAGGGGGTGAGAGCGCGCATGCGCAGTGGGGGGTGTGGTCGCCGCGGGGAGGGATGCCTAGAGGAGAGAGAGGGGGGAGGGGACGCACATGCGCAGTGGGAGTGCGGACGCCGCTGGAACGAATGCCTAGAGGAGAGAGAGGGGGGACGCGTAGGAGAGGAGAGACGGATGGGGCACTCTCGCGTATTTTCAAGGCAGCTTGCATTGTGCTGTGCCGTGCCGGCCATGCACACGGACGCCAAACTGATGAACAAGCCTCGCCCCTAAGGGTTTTCGCCCCTAAAACAGGACCAAATCTAAGAACTGGAGTGTGTCGTTGTCGGGAAGTTCCGTCGTCAATGATAATGAGGGCGACCACTCTTTGAAAAAGTTCAAGACGCTGTCAGCGACGTCTGCATAGCTAAATTTGATGGGGACCGAATAAAAATAAAATCGTCGACATATCTGCATACCTTCGAAACACGTGAACGGTTCAATTCTTCCTGAAGCATTTGGTCAAAATGGGCATGATAAATATCCCACAGAATTGGCGCCACACACGAACCATTCTGTATATGCGTTGTGGTGTTAAAGCTAACAAAGGTCGAGGCCACGTAGCGCGCGCGCGTGTGTGTGTGTGTTTGTGTGTGTGTGTGTGTGTGTGTGTGTGTGTGTGTGTGTGTGTGTGTGTGTGTGTGTGTGTGTGTGTGTGTGTGTGTGTGTGTGTGTGTGTGTGTGTGTGTGTGTGTGTGTGTGTGTGTGTGTGTGTGTGTGTGTGTGTGTGTGTGTGTGTGTGTGTGTGTGTGTGTGTGTGTGTGTGTGTGTGTGTGTGTGTGTGTGTGTGTGTGTGTGTGTGTGTGTGTGTGTGTGTGTGTGTGTGTGTGTGTGTGTGTGTGTGTGTGTGTGTGTGTGTGTGTGTGTGTGTGTGTGTGTGTGTGTGTGTGTGTGTGTGTGTGTGTGTGTGTGTGTGTGTGTGTGTGTGTGTGTGTGTGTGTGTGTGTGTGTGTGTGTGTGTGTGTGTGTGTGTGTGTGTGTGTGCGCGTGCGTGCGTGCGTGCGTGCGTGCGTGCGTGTGCGTGCGTGCGTGCGTGCGTGGGCGCGCGCGTGGGTCGATGTCGCGTTGAACACTTGAAGAGGCCGAGAACTGATTTTTCTCGACCATTTTTTTACGACGCGACAGAAAGCTCCCCTTCGTAGTGTTTGTAGCTGCAGTAGTTAATCCCAACAGGAAGTAATTATTTTACAAGCAATATTTTTCAATCTAAAAGGCTGTAAACACAGATGTACAACCCTTTTCGCGATTTGGGAAAGCTGTCGTCGTTCTGGTTGAGCAGTAGTTGCTATAACTATGCCTAACCACCTTTATTTTGAGCTTTTCAACTATTTTTGAAAGAACAAGCTGTCACAATGATATGATGTGGCATTATACACCTTCCCTGTATTTCTACCGCGTTGTGTGCGCCTGCGCCCAGGGTTGCTTGCGCCTGTGTCATGGGTGGTTTGTCCCGGCGTTGTTACTCCCTCGGTACACGAGCCAAGCCACATCACCGAAAACGTCACTACGCATATGCACGGCCGTGCCGAGTAGCAGTGCACGTCATTTCTGAGATGAAGTGTACGTAGAAAAACTACGTCGCTCCAAAACCTTGGCGACCTGGAAACTGCGTGCACGGTTGCTTGAGCACGCTGAAAAGTTGCTCAGGACGCCCTGACGAGCGTGGGATCATTACGTCGCGCGAAGGCAGCGCCACTTTAATGCATACTACTAACGCAGGCCTATATGTACATTTTTATGCAGTAATATCTTTTAATATAAATAAGCGAAGAATATTTCAATACTAACAAAAAGAAATCGTCGGCCGTGTGCAGCAATCAACAGTCACGTGGCCAGGTACATCGGATCGTTCGTGTTCTTGCCGCTAGAGACGCCACAGGTCATTTTTCGGGACTTTCAATGGCGAAATAAAAATATAAGTCCACCTCCCACGAAAAAAAAGGGGGTTGGTTTGAGTCAATGCGACGGACAATCTTTCCATCAGTGGAGTCATCTCATTTCATGTCCTGGGCAGTTGTCAGTCCCTTTAAAGGCGAAACTTAACGGTTCCGAAGTTTTTCGACCAGCGTATTTTACCGAGCGTATTTTGGCTGCAAAACGATGGTGAAACCAAGTGGGCGTACCGCCACCCTCTGCTCAATAGACATCGTTAGCGGAGCGTGATATGAATTGTATGTTCCGCTGCCCGTACGATCGTTCTGCGCGCGCGTTCTACAGTTCCTTCTACGCGTTTGTGTTAAAACCACTTGCGTATACAGGTCTGACCGGAGCGGAATATAAACGCTCAGCGAAGGGTGCCTAATGTCTACGCAGAGGAGTGTGGTCAGAGGGCAAATAACTACGCAGGACCATTTATGTTGTACGTCACCCCTCCATCCTGGGGCGCACCTGCGAGAAGGGCAAGCGGTGTTCAGTTTGAAATTTCACTTCTTTCCGCGCGTAGCGTTGCAAATCTTGGCAGACGTGATAGTAAGCGCTCAGTGCATGCATTACGCTTGTCAGGACGAAATGCTCAAACCTGGTGCGACGCCCTTTAAAGTTTTCACCGACAGGGGAGAAATTGACCCTACGCAATTATACCCGGCCAATACGAAGCGTCCCTGCCTTCTGGTGTTCTAGTGGTCTGGCCTATCTGCTCTTGTGCTGCCCTTCTCAGCCACTCTGAAAAGAAAGAGAACCTGCAGTGCGTTAATTATACGATGGACACTTGATTACCATGCTAGACAATAAAAAGACAGACCGTGCTCTGAAAACCGCATGGAAAAAGGGCAATAGCATGCCTGTGTTGAACCGTTGGCGCCTTTCTGCCATCGTAATAAAATATTTTGCTTCCCTGTCGTAGGTATGTACATGTCGCGGACGTGTATTCTTGAAATTATTTGTATTTATGTAAAAGTTTATTGTGCCAATATTTACGGCATTGGAGGCCTAAAACGGCGTTTTTCTGCCTGTGTTTGGCGCCGAAAACGCGCTTTTTAATGCCTAAAAATCTGGCCTCTAGTCATCACGGACGACGGAGGACATGCGCAGTGCTGCGCCCATGGCAATGGTGATGACTGGATGGGGCGCTCTACGCCGTTTCTTATGCTCCCTGCTGTTTGATTTGACGCGAAAATACTTATAGCTTGGGAAAGCAATATACTCTATAAGGACAGTGCACTGTGCAGCATAAAAAATTGCACACATCTCTCCGTAAAGGAAACCCTGTGTAGCATGCGAAGCAGCTCATGGGTGAACAGTGCTCTTCTTGACGAGACCGCGCCTGTACGAGGCCTTCATGACGAGTCTACATTTGATGTGAGCGTCGATCGCCGCGTCTTCCGAAACGTTTCGGGGCAGGCACTGCTCGAGATCCGGAATTTCGATGAGCATGCTGACCACTTGGCCCTTGATCCCGTACTGGCCGTTGCCGTGCGTTAGCCGCTGGATGCTGATGAACGGTAGACGTGGCGCGATCAGCCGTTCCTCCGCCGGGTTGAGCTCGGGTTTCGGCGGGCAGCGGTAGCCGTTAGTCACGCCCATTGCGGGGAATTTGCCTGCCATCAATGAATCTTTGCACGTAGAGCAGACCGAGTACTCACTGTGATTACCGTTGGCGGTGAACTCTCGCTGCAGCACGGCAATGGCATTGGCGCACGACTGCTTGTTCTTGATGCTGACGTACTTGGTCAAACTGTTATCGAACCCCAAGCGGTCGCAGACCTTGCAGCTCTGCCGGAAGCTCCGGTCCAGGAACTCGCGCTTGAACCGCGCGTCCGCGCCATCCGTGCCGGGACGCAGCAGTTGCTTCAAGCGTTTCGCTGCCTTCGCCGCCGACTCCCGTTGCCGCGCCGGTTCGATGTTTAGTTGCCTGCGTTGACGTTGCGCTTCGGCTGCGCGAGCCCTCGTTGCTTCCGTGGATTCTTGCAGGCGGCGTTTACGGCGCGCTTCCGCTTCTCTCGCTCGAAGTTCGGGGTCGGCTCGAGCCCTCTTCTCCGCAGCAGTAGCAGCAGTAGCAGCAGCATTGCTGCCGGTGGCACTCATCGTGGCGTTGACGGTGGCATTGCCGGGAGGAAAATGAGCGGAGCGGGCGCGGGTCATTTTCATCTAGCGGAGCTGCCGTGGCGCCTCTAGCGGTCTCCTGCGGTAGCTTGGGCCAGCTGTGGCGCATGCGCAGTTGGGGTTTGGATGGCGCAGGCAGGAGACAGGCTCGACCATCAGCTGCTTCGCATCTAAAACGCCGGCTGGGTTCTTGGCGAATCTCGATAACGGCGTCCTAGTGGATAAAAATCGTCGCACGCATTGAATAGGTGGCACATTTGTGCATTTCAGAGGACTTAAAAATACCTGTACACTGACGTCCCAACACTACGGTATGATTATGAGGGACACCGTAGTAGAAGGCTCCGGAAATTTCGACCATTTGGTGTTGATTAGCCTGCACTGACATCGTGCATTACACAGGCCTCTGACACTTCGCCTCCATCAAAATGGGAAGGTCGCGGCCGGGATCGAACCGGCGACCTTCGGGACAGCAGCTGAGCACCGTAACCGGTAGACCTCCGTGGCAGACCATCTTTCGGACAACATGCCCATTTCCCTGACAATATTCTTCTTGAACTCGCCTTGATTCAAATTTTGTTACTTCCTCGTCATGGGCAGTTCCGTTCTACCGTAACTCAGAGAGAGTGTTTCCCGCACCCCGTGGGCGCAGGCCCGACATCGGCATTGAAATTCGGTGATGAATGCCGTAAGTTTCGTGAAATCTTTGCTATTTCGGACAAACTAACGTGCCACAAGTTGTGGCACATATTTCTCATCTAAACGACTGTCCTTAAGCTGACAATTAATACTTGAAGGTGTTCTTTTGCTAAAAGTAACTTCATTTCCGTCTCGTGAGAGAGTTCGTGTGCGAAGACGACAGGTGCCTGAATGTTATAGGATTTGTACTATACGGAATCTGCAGTGGATAAAATACATACCCAGTATATTAACCTACCCTCTGCTATCCTCATGTTGACATAGACATAGCTTAGAGTGGCAGTGATTCTTCTGTCGAAAAAGTGTCTTCAGTGTGACCGACTTTACCGTTAATAAACTTGTCACTTGCAGGCATTGTTGAACTGCATGCGCCGCACCATGGCGCTGGTGAGAGAGTTCGGAGATCCCCACGTTCTTACGCTGGCCGAAGTTCACATCCTTCTCAGACTGGAGCTTCCGTGGCCCCGGGGTGCTGCACTTCCAAAAGGAATATCCCTCTGGGACGACGATGACCAACTCCTCAACGGTAACCAAGAATCTCTGGTTTCGGCAGTGAAGAGCACTTTGCCGCGGAAAGCAAAGATTTCTAAGGCCCTGTTCTGTGGTTGCGCCTCCTTCGACTTCTCGCTCCGCTCCGCCAACGCCACCATGAAACTGCTGCGGGATACCCAGGAGATATGCATCGTGCACAACAGGAACAAGGTGTACAAGCTCGTCCGAATGTTCCCTAATGCCAAGGTTCTGGCTTTGGTGCACGATCTCTGCGATCACTTCTTGGAATTTGAGGAGCCATGGAGGGATCCTTCCGCGCCGCTGGTACAGCGGTGCCAACTGAGGAAACTGGTGGGCAACTTGATGAGTAATCCAGAAGGCTGCCTCCTTATCAGTTACAAGACGACGCTGGCGCTCCTGCACACTTGCCCTCATGTAAGTAGCGCCGCTCGCACACAGCTTGACATTAGGATTTATTCGAGTGTTCACTTCCATTAATATCCCGGGGAACAGCGCAGATGGCGCATGACGCAGCAGGCGCGTTAACTTGCTTGGAACGGATGTATTCAGTACGAATATTTCACACGTCTATGTTCCGCTTTAAGCGCTGTTCACCATGTTATCCAAATAATAAGCACCTTGTGCTTTCATGAAGAGCATTAATCACGTTGTCGCATTCGACTTTTTTGTGCGTAATATTTCTTTCTATTGGTATTGCGTATCGGTGGAAACAAAGAACGGCTTTGAAACGCGCACAATTCTCTGCCTTTGAGCTACCCAATACCGACCGAGCTTAGCAGTAGCATAGTCCCTCAATAGCATTTCTAGTCACTAAACAGCCACCCTCAGTTTAATGTAGAGATAGCGGTGGCCACTAGGGGCGCCACAGTTCAGCAAAGGCCACCCAACGCCGCGGCCACCGTAGGCGACGCTTGTATTTTTTCTGCTCTGGCACATCAAGGCCGAAAGGCCCGCTCTTTTAAGGCGAAAGCCTTTAATGACTAATGCTCACGTCCGTCCGCCCGTCCGTCGCTCTGTCCGTGGCCTGACACGGTGCCAGGTGGCCACCGGGGCGCACCAACGGACGCCGGTCGCGTCGGTTGCGCCTCGCGTCGGAGTCGACAGCGCTCGCGCTTTGCTTGCGTAGCGTCGCTGTGCCCAGCGTGTCCACTCATTCACGAAGAGAGACGCGCGTATTGCGTTCCATTCTGACCGACGCCGTCTCAATGGGCACAGGCGTTTGCCGAACACACTTTCGAATTTACAAAGTGTCCTTCAATTTTTAGACAACATTTACAATATTCATTTTGTCGTAGCAATTATACGAACTAAACGCGGAACTTCTGAGAATGTTTTCTTAGCTATGACGAGGCGCATACGAAAAGTAAGCATTTTCAAGTACAGCTGGCGACTCACTGTGGCGGCAGACGACGCGCATAGACCTTTTGTTCACAAGAAATTGGTCCGCAGTTAGCCCAACAAGCAGAAAAAGAAAAAAAAAGACGTTACTGTGATGCGCTGTACAGAGAATGCGACATGAGTGGCGTTACCATTAAATCATTGACAACCTGAGCTCAAGGTCGAGCCCTGTTATTTCCCGAACTTCCGATTGCACTCAAGTCGTCCGATTGCACTCGAGTCGTTACATCGGTGGTTAAGGACTAATTTTACGCCACAGAAAATGTTTTCAAACGTAAATTTGTACTTGCCGGTAATCTGTTCTGAACAGACACATCGGCAGGTCATAGTCGTCAACGAAACGCTAGCTTGATGGGATCTGTGGTCATTTTCAGGCCTCGAAAGTTTTGCTAGTTTAGTTCTTATAAGTCCAATTGTGTGGCAGTTTTCTAACGCGATTCTTGTTGTCAATATCGCCAATGAAAACTGCATAGATTAATATGTCCGTCTGACTCCGCACTGCGCTTCTTAATCTCTATCTGGCACCAGCAGTGTGACGAGGATTGACGAAGGTTTGCAGCGAGACACCACCTGCCCTCTACGGGTCACATTCCTAAGCAGCCGTAATTGGCAGCTGCATGTAGTTTTAGGCACGTAATATGCAGCAGCGAATGCAGCTGGCGTAAATGTCTGATCGTGATCACAACACTGCCAGATTGATTTCGTATTACTCGACCTCAATGTGGTTAGTCCTGAGGCTTGACTGCTCCCCCTGCGCGATTGACGCAGACTCTGTCATCACGTGCAGGCTTATGACACCCATTATAGCTGCTCCAAAACCCAGAAGTCCTGATTTTGATTAATACACAGGCTCGTTTGTGGGATTTATTCGTTATTTGTGTCAGATTTATGTCGGAAACGGTGGTCTCTTTGGGACAGAAAAACTCCATCAAAGTTCTTCTTGCTTAAGGCCAAGTCTACAGAACGATGTCACTTCGTAACTACAGCTACACAATCGTTTGCGATACTGTGTGCTCTTCGCTTCACGGTTTTACAGTTATAAAATATAAAGTTGACTTTATAATAACAGCACCAGTTAACTAAAGAGAGGGTGTACCTTTATTCAGTCGGACCTTTCAATTAATTTTTTTTAATATTCAGTATTAGGGCTACCCGTGTTTTTTGACGATAATTATGTATGGAACACTTCTGCGTTTGAGTTCCCGGTTTTTTAATGTGTATTAGACATGTTCTAGAATTTCTCCGTCATTCGTCACTACCCCGCCAGAAGATGTTTCATTTTTCCTACATCACCCCAAAGCGCTTTATAGAGGGGAACAGGGGAGGAGGGGGTGGGGTTGGACGTTGTCAAACAGGAATAGGTTGGTGTTCAAGATACATATATGTCGCTGAGCAAAAAGAACTAAAACGCGTAAATTATGCGGAATTATACATAATAGGTATGCAAATATTACCACAAACATTCGTTCTTGAAAAGAGTCACTTCTGGAGGAGTATTCAATTCATGTCGACAAAAAAAAGAGTTCATCATTGGTTCCGTTAAATCGCCTGCAATACGGTTCCATTCCTGTCTCGTTCCTACGAAAAGCGAAGTACCAAATGCCTGCGTTTTTTACGCGTATTCTAGCATTTTTCGTGAATTGTCTTGTCGAAACGAGGCGTACGTCGGTTCTGAGACGCATTTTTGAGGATCAATGTCATTACTGTAATAATTACTATAATAAACTTAAGCCGCAGTTTTTGCCTCTTTATTGTTAATGGCTCCCATCCCAATGTGCTCTTAATTTCGGAAATACTTGAAAATGATCTATGGTTATTGGTTACGAATATAGCGACTTTATTTCGCACTTTCTCCAGCATATCGATAAGGCACTGCTGAAGGGGATCGCGAATCACAGAAGGATAATCTAGAATAGACCTCGCATGCAAAAAGTAAAGTGTTTCTTTTGCGGTTTAAAAAGCTTGAATCCAAGGTGGAGGGAGATAGAAACATGTTGTGATTGAAGATGATTAGTCACTTGCATATGACAGCAACGCATATGAAACGAACGGACTCAGTAGCAACAGAAGTGTACTAACGCTTGTTTAGCGTGCCCGGGCATTGCTCACTTGACAGAGGCAGGCTTGTTTCTATCTTGTATTGGGAGTATCGAAGTTAATCGACTACCTTGCTCACGTCGTAAGGCCGTTCTCGCTTATTTTCGCTGTTTTTATTGCAGCTTTTGGGCCCGAGCTATTAAATGAACAAAAAACCTGCTACTGAATTCATAAAGCTTCTTCGTTTTGGCAGTGGTCAGCCGGCTTCGCTAATGTTATATTCCGTATAGTTATCGGCTGAAATGTTCTCTCAAGAAAATTTTTTAGCATAAGTTGATTCTGTGAATACGCAGCCTGCAAACTAAATTCAAGGACTCTGTGTTTTATGCACCGTTAGGTATATCGCCGTTTCCTGTTATACATAGCAACAGGAGTATGTCATAGCTCTACAGGATAAGACAACGACAGTATGGTAGAATTCACGATCATAAATGCGCGGTAGGGTAGTTGTTGTATGGAATGCGAAAGGCAGACTACCTGCTTTGGGTTAGTGCAATAAATTAGTGCCAAGGCCAACTAAACTCACTCGGGTGCTAAGGTATTGGTCAGCACATATTCTAGCCATCGAAGAGACAAGGAAATCTCTAGGCATAGGCTTCGTTCCAAGTGCCGACAGCTTCGTAGACTGTTTACGTTGGCAGCTTAAGAAACAGCATCGAGTCCCAGTCGTCCGAACACGGAAAAAGAGCCTGCATGACGTATGCACATAGGTACATTTCATCACGTTCGCAAAATAAAACAAAACAAAACAAGGCATGCGGAATTGTTATTACATTAATTAATCGGGCTCGATTCGCTGAAAAAAAATCCACGCATCACCACGAAGTGAATCATGACGAGTGGGCGAAACTCTGGGTATCGTATGGGTGAGTAAGCTAACCATACGTTGCCCGAGCGTTGCCCCATGTATATATTGAGTGACATAAAGTGACATAAAGTGACACGGTGATAGGCGGGTCAGAGGTTGGTTGACTCGGCGTGAGTGTCCGGTGGAAACTTCTTGATTGTTGTTCCATGGTCCGATGTCACCACTCTAGTGGAGAGGCAGAAGAAGAAAAACGATGCTGCTACGTTGAAGGACAAAAACCAGCTGCTTTATTCCCCGGCCCGCGCGCGCCTTCCTCGCGCCTACGTCGACTTCGTTGTCGTCGCTGCGTCGGCACGCCAGCACGCGACACGGGTATGTGCCACAGGGTATTGACAGTTTATATCTACCCAGGAACCGGCGAGAAGAAAAATTGGTAATTTTAACGCGAGTGTACGTTCAAGTCGCCGACTAGTATAAAGGGTTTGTGCTTCTAGATGTTTTATATTGCTCCTTTACAATTATGATTGATATTAGTCTATTGTTAAACCTTTTTTTAAAAACTGAATGTAGCTTACCTAAAGTGCGTAACGAATGCGCCTACTTGTGGTCAGACGACCATATTCCGGCGAGATTAGAGCTCTACGATCATTCCACTCAGCCGCCATCTTTCTTGGAAGGCAGAGTATCGTGCATCGTATTGGTCACCGATGGTATCTTCACGAATCTGTCGATGATGTCGCGTACGTGAGAATTAAAATGAGAATTGCCCGCTTAGTCGCCTATCCGTGAGTATCGGAGAGCATTGAAAAAGTTCGACTGACGATTCGAACAGAGCTTTTGGGATGAGAAGGCTTGACAGTGATGAAAGCTCGCATCCTGTTTTCAGATCAGCCGCATAGACTCGGTAACGCTCGCGGGATGCTTCATGGAGCCGCACCGCCTGCCCATCTCGACGGAACTGCCGAAAGCAAAACATTTCACCCATCTCTGGCTCTTCTCTTGGCAACGAGTGTCAAACCAGTTGGGGCCGACTCCAGTGAAAGTAGCCAACGTGACACTTGCTGCAAATACATTTCCCGCCGGTCGAAACCCTGAAGGTAAGTGGTGATATTGGTCGCGTATATAGTTAGGTTAGGATAGTGGTGTGAAAGAGCTCGAGGACACTGAACACAGTCGTCTGTCCTGCATCGCTTATGTAGGACGCATGGCTTATAAACTTTCTACTTGAACAAGTTGGTTCGTTTGCTAAACGTGATGCAAGTGCTGTCGATACGCTTGTGTCACGAGCGAGCGCTCAAATATGCGCGCGACGGCGATTTCGAACGGCGGCATGAAATCCAGGCGCCGATCTGTCTAGACGCGCCCGGCGCAACGAAGAAACAAGCATCAAAAGACGCCGCGCGCGCGCCTCCTCTCCCCCTCGAAAAGACCGCCGTCACGCAAACCCACTCTTTCAGATCGGAACACCGAGCAAGGTCTCGAACCCTCGTGAGGGAAAAGGGTGACGCAACGCTAAGTTAGGCCGCGATGAGTGGAAACCACGAGAAAGGTCTCGCCCTTTCAATAGATTTGGCTGTGCTACGCGCCGAGGAGAAATCTAGAAACTTCGCGAATACAGAGGCGAGCGAATATAAGCGAGCGGCGACGGAGGATCAGGCAGGAGAAGAAGTCAGTAAGTGAGCGAGTACTCCAGTGAGAGTAAGTGAGTTTCCACTCAGTTCGTGAGTGAAGGATGGTGTTGTTTGATTGCTGAAGTGCGGTCAGTCGATCTTTAAGAATCGAATGACGACGCCGTGGGAACTGCAGAAGTTTTGAGGAGCGTTTCCTGGAAGAGAAAGCTCGGAGGATCGGGACGACAACCAGCGCTGGACTTTGTGTGAGTGTCTTCCTGGAAGAGAAGCATTCAAGTTTAGTTCCAAGAACTTTGGACTGAATTACGTTTGATGAACATTGTAGTCTTTAAGTGTCTTGCATGGTTTAACTGCATGAGACTGCATTGTAGCGCGAGTTGTTTGTTCCTATTGTTTCGAACACCATCAGAGTTACGTTGTGAGTTGTGTTGTATTTGATACCTGCTAAGTGTGCATGTTTGTGAGTTATGGTTTGTACTGCCTTATCTGAGAATATATCTTGTTTGCGTTATCAACTGTCGGCTCTGACTCGGTCTTTGGTCCACAACCGGCGTTCGCTGGCGCACCAAAGGGACCCCTTCTAAATTGTCCGTGCTTTCGTCGTGTGTTTCGAGGGGCCGATTCGTCAGCCCTTGGAATGCGCCCGGCGATTGCCTCCCTATTAACGGGAACTGTGACAATTATTCGGGCGTCCGCGACAGGACTTTTTTGGTGCACAGTGTGTCCAAAATAGGGAGAAAGAGCCTTGAGTCGTTGGTAGTGCAATCGAGACGGTATTTGTGTTTTGGCACTGCGTTCTCGCTAACGGGTGTGCAGAGTGTTCGAAGTTAGGCAGATATTTTGTGCACGCGGCTAGGTTTGTTTGTGAGGCATCATGGATCTTCAGAAGTTAGTTGCTCTTGGTGAGAAGATGGGTCTCTCTGGGGCCGAACTCCGAAAGTGGGTTAGCCAGAACGAAAAAGAAGAAAGAGTGAAGGCGAAAGAAGAAAGAGAGGCTAAAGAGCGACATTTGAAAGAAGAAAGAGAGGCTAAAGAGCGACAGTTGAAAGAAGAAAGAGAGGCGCAAGAGAGACAGATGCAAGCTGAAATGGCTGAGAGAGAAAGGCAACGGCAGCACGAGATAGAACTCGAACGGCTCCGTTTGCAGCAGCGAATTGAAACTCCCGTCCAGGCTAGAGTTGAGAGCAGTGAAAGGGAAGATATTAGCTTCCGCTTGAACCTAAGCAAACTGCTTGTTGCGTTTGATGAGAGGAAGGATGACCTTGATGCGTACCTGCACAGGTTTGAGACGATTGTTAAAAGCCAGAATTGGCCGGATCATCAATGGTCTACAGCTTTGAGTACTTGCTTAAGTGGCGAAGCTCTCAGTGTGTACGGTAGGCTGACGCCAACCGATGCAGGTAGCTATGCAAAGGTGAAGGCTGCTTTGCTGAAGCGATTCAGATTCACTGTGGAAGGCTTCCGAGATAAGTTTCGAACAGGAAAGCCAGCTGATGGCGAGACGGCTACGCAGTATGCCGCACGACTTAGCCATTATTTCGGCATGTGGACCGAACTTTCAGAGACAGCACAGGAGTACGATGAGCTTAGGGAGCTTCTTATCAGAGAGCAATTCCTCACCAGTTGCCACCCGAGCCTGTCACTGTATCTGAAAGAGAGGAGAGCCAAGTCACTTGAAGACATGCTGGAACTGGCTGATCAATTCTTGGAAGCGGAAGGTGGCACGAATTTGGCCAAGGTAAAAAAAAAACACAGCATATCCACGGAGTGAATGATGATGAGTGGGCGAAGCTGCGGAGGTTCATCGGTAAACCGTGAATCTTCCGTGAATTCTGCCCGGTACATCATCACCGACGTGAGATCGGGCGCGTTTGTACTAAAGGGTCGATGAAAGTTATGGTGACTGAAGCAATCATGGTTACACCGTGAAATCTTCAGTGGTTTCGCCCAGAAGTAATCAAAGCGATAGTGTGTGTGAAATTTTATTCAAACTTCAACGACCGGTCGTCGTCCATAGTCCGCCAAGCAGCACGATCCGGCAAGCGCACTCGTACGGCGGTCCGCGCAATCGAAGAGCAGCTGCACCGCCAACGCCATCTAGCGTACCTTCACCCAACCGCCATATTGTAAGCATGTCTATAGGACAGCGCCCTCTCGGAAACGAGACGAGAACTGGAGATGACGGCACCATATCCACGGAGTGAATGATGATGAGTGGGCGAAGCTTCGGAGGTGCGTCGGTAAACCGGTAATCTTCCGCAAATTCTGCGCAGTACATCATAAACGACTTAAGATCGGGCGCATGCATATTAAAGGGTCGATGAGAGTCATGGCGACTCGCAGCTCACTTTAATTTTACATGTACGTTGTGAATTTTTTGATTGTTTAATCACGCACAGGAGACATCTCACACAGGCACTACCTTGGAGGTCGAAATCCAGTGCCTACTGGCTACTCAGGATGCATGGATCACCGAGGACCGCCGAGGTGATGCCATAAGGAGCTTCGCCCCTGTATATATTCATCATATACAAGTACCGCCATCTAGCGGACATTCCGAAAACTAAAACGAGAGGTGGCTACCTACTACATACATCGAGGACGCACGACCCACGGCTTAAGGAGCTTCGCCCCTAAAAAGGATGGTTGCGAAGATTCGAAGAAATCGGCACCGGACGAAAAGAAGCACTCTCAGGAGAACGTTACGCGATGCTTTTTGTGGAACAGAGTGGGTCATCGCGCTAGCAATTGTCGGACGAACTTTACACGTCCTAGTGTGATGAAATGTTTTAAGTGTGGACAAACTGGGCACAAGGCAGACGCATGTCACAACGAAGCGAGTAAAGCCCACTAAGCAGCCTGTGTGTATGCTCCGCCGATAGAGCAAGCAGAAGAGACCAATTGTGAGTTTGTCGAGCTGAAAAGCAGGAGGAAAATCCCTATCATTGGTTGCGCGATGACAACACGCCCAACCGGTTTAACAAAAGGAATGCCTACGCTGCTTGGGAAAATTTCTGGAAAGGAAGTCACGGTACTGCGAGATACAGGAAGCAACATGGTTGTCGTGCGGAAGAACTTGGTGCGTGACAGCGAGTAGACAGGTAGGACCAGCCTGGTCTACCTGATTGACGGTTCGATTCGGGTGCTTCCCGAAGCTAAGATTGAGGTCGAGACGCCTTACTTCAGCGGGAAAGTTACTGCCCTGTGCACGACAACCCCCCTGTTTGACATCATCATTGGAAACATCGACGGAGCGCGAGGGCCGAACGATCCGGAATGTTTGGGAGAAGACCCCAAGATAGAGCCCTCGTCAACGCAGGAACCGCGAAGGGAAGGTGCAGCGAAAGGGAATCTTGTGAAGGATGCCACCCGACCTCAAGCTGAAGCCGAGGTGTTAGAGAAAGTGAAGCAGGAGACACCAACGGACACAGTACCGGACGGGAAAACGTGCCGTGCAGGTGAGGTTGCGACCAAGCAGCCACCATCGCTCGTGAGCGAAAAGCTGACGAAGTTGGTCGGTCAGACTCAATGCCGCGTCGTGCCCGAGCTGGTGAAGCACCAGCAACATACTAGTGAACGCGACGACGACATGTCATAGTCGAATGTGTCAACGGCGGCAGAGACGCCGTCTACGAAACCATCCCCTGAGACTGCTCGCAATAAGAAAAAGAGGAAAAACAAGAAGCGATCGAGCGAGCACCGTAAGAAAGGGCGTAAGCGCGACAAAAGGCACGCAGGATAAATATTGAGGTTGAATTTGAATGTGTGTGACAGTGTTGAACCTCAATGTGTTGTTTTGTTAGTATCCTTTTGTATGCTGAGTGACCTAAAGTGTCTGTTGTGGTGACGTTATGTAAGCAATGCTATCGATATTGTATAGCGTTGTAAATGCAGTGCTTTGTGTTTTCGCCTTGTTTTGTATGAAATGTTTGATGGAGTGTTGTACTGATGTACCAGTGTTATCTTTCATGATCGGGAAATCGAATCGCAATGTGATTTGTATTGAGAATTCTATTGTGAATGTGACGCGCCGTGATCGATGGACCGAGTTATGGACTCATGTATGTGGGACTTTTGTTGTGTGATGTGTGTGCGCGCTCGTCGTGTTGTTTGAATATTATGTGATAATATTCTTGAAGTGGGGGGCAGTGTCACGAGCGAGCGCTCAAATATGCGCGCGACGGCGATTTCGAACGGCGGCATGAAATCCAGGCGCCGATCTGTCTAGACGCGCCCGGCGCAACGAAGCAACAAGCATCAAAAGACGCCGCGCGGGCGCCTCCTCTCCCCCCTCGAAACGACCGCCGTCACGCAAACCCACTCTCTCAGATCGGAACACCGAGCAAGGTCTCGAACCCTCGTGCAGGAAAGGGTGACGCAACGCGAAGTTAGGCCGCGATGAGTGGAAACCACGAGAAAGGTCTCGCCCTTTCAATAGCTTTGGCTGTGCTACGCGCCGAGGAGAAATCTGGAAACTTCGCGAATACAGAGGCGAGCGAATATAAGCGAGCGGCGACGGAGGGTCAGGCAGGAGAAGTCAGTAAGTGAGCGAGTACTCCAGTGAGAGTAAGTGAGTTTCCACTCAGTTCGTGAGTGAAGGATGGTGTTTGATTGCTGAAGTGCGGTCAGTCGATCTGGAAGAATCGAATGACGACGCCGTGGGAACTGCAGAAGTTTTGAGGAGCGTTTCCTGGAAGAGAAAGCTCGGAGGATCGGGACGACAACCAGCGCTGGAACTTTGTGTGAGTGTCTTCCTGGAAGAGAAGCATTCAAGTTTAGTTCCAAGAACTTTCGACTGAATACGTTTGATGAACATTCTAGTCTTTAGGTGTCTTGCATGCTTTAATGCATGAGATTGCATTGTAGCGCGAGTTGTTTGTTCCTATTGTTTTGAACACCATCAGAGTTACGTTGTGAGTTGTGTTGTATTTGATACCTGCCAAGTGTGCATGTTTGTGAGTTATGGTTTGTACTGCCTTATCTGAGAATATATCTTGTTCGTGTTATCCACTCTCGGCTCTGACTCGGTCATTGGTCCACAACCGGCGTTCGCTGGCGCACCAAAGGGACCACTTCTAAATTGTCCGTGCTTTCGTGGTGCGTTTCGAGGGGCCGATTCGTCAGCCCTTGGAATCCGCCCGGCGATTGCCTCCCTATTAACGGGAAGTGTGACAGCTTGTCAGTACACGCGCACGCACGCACGCACACACACGCACGCTGAAAGAAAGAAAATAAAGCGGACTTTCTGTGTGTGCGTGTGAGGAGTATCATCATGCCCAGGAATTGTGGACATTGATGTAGTTGAGGAAGTTGACACCAGATGTCTCCACCGAATATGACATTTCGCGCCCGCTCATCGCACCAGTGGTTAGGCGGACTCATTCGGGCATTGAAGCACCCACACTTTTCGTCTCGCTCTTTCGTGCTTTATATGATGTGTCCTGGATAATCAATCGCTACTAAATCATCCGCTCGGTCGAAGTATTTTACAGCCGGTTCAGAGGTTCGGCCATAGTTATTCCAATCAAAATATATCAAATTCTGCTCTTAAGTGGCAGTATGAGCGGTTACCGTTACTCCAACAAACAATTTAGTTATAAACAGTACATCAAGTATAACTTCCTCGATTGAGATTCGGGATCATTGTGCGTAAATATTGTGTAAATGTCTGGCCCGCCGAAGAGGTGCCATAATATATATCATACCATTTAATTGCTGCAAGATCAAAACTAACTGTCAGAAGTAAGTTTTAGAAGCATTGCCGTGATGGTCCATCATAAGCAGCAGTCATGAAAGCCTTCGTCAGGATCATGCCATTGATATACGGAACACAGAAACACATGTGGAAGCAAATACAGGCAGACGATACGCGTTGTGGGGGTCGATTTTATGCGCGGCAGTCAGCGAATAGCTGTGGTTGGCGCATTTTTTCGCTCTGAGCCAAATCTTATGTGTTCGCTCGACGTTATTGTGTAAATCCAGTAGCTGTGTGCATATCATTGGCGTACCGGACACGATGACTGCGCTGGCGTGGTAAAAAGTAGTTTACAGTCCGATCTAACGTCGATGCTCACGTTACTGCACCGATGCCAATTTTATCGAAGTTCAATGCAAGAGCCGCGGTTTTCAGCGAATTTTTGCGTTTACGAGCAACGATGGCACTACGCCTTGCTCTCCTGAGCGGTTTTATGTCACCAATATTCCATTATTCCGCAGACGTGTGGGTCGTGTTTGAACAAAGTCTTTGCCGACTTTGGCACAAGTACCAAGCGACACTCTACTATCTTCCATGCCACCCTGACAAGCGCCGGTGCGAGTTGTCCGAAAACAATGATAAAAGAAATCTAAAAGCGACAGAATAGATTAAGCCAACGGCTGTATATGAGTGTACATATTAATGTAGGCCGTAAATAAAAAAAAATTGGCAGCGTATCTGCGTGCTTCGCTGCAACTATCGTCGACAGGCGATAGTCTTCTGCCGGCCGTACTACGATGTTTCCGTCTTGCCTTAGACAGCGCCTCCTCTATGTTGAACCGGCCGCACCTGGCTGGCATCGATAAAATAGAGGAAGCGCTGCGCGAGATATGGACGCTATCTGTCAGTGGCATCGGGAAACATGAGCTTGTGCAGAACCCATGTCCACTGCCAGCGGCAGCACCACATCGTCGGCAGAGGGCTTTCTCGTGCATATCGTCGCAGTTCGTGCATAGCGTCGCATTTTCAGCGCAGCCTAAGAAACACTTGGTTCTTTAGAACTACATAACTATATATTTTCTCATAAAGGAACAGACCACCTAATACTGACATATTGATGTTGCTCCTCAGATATGCGTAATATTTGCTTTTTGAGCGACTATATTCACAAGTATGCACGCAGACACCAGTTGAAGATGGCTGGGCGTTCAGCAAGTGGTTAAACTTTGGCCGGGTGGCTGAATCGGGTGACAGACAGATAGAAAGACAGAGATAAATCGACAGACCAAACATTTCTGCGTTGAAGTATCCCAAGAAAGACTATCGCCCTTTAAAATTACCTCATAAACACGAAGTAGATGATGATGGGTGGGGAAGCAGTGGGATCCTTCGGTGTTACTGTATAGTTTGTTATGGTTAACACCCTTTTATTTTGTTCTTGTTAACCTTTTCTTTTGTCATATGGTTTGATTGATGGGTGCTTAAATGTCGCTGTTTTTATGATGTTATGGGCCTTTATCTTGTTCTTGTTCGCATAGTGCGGTCGCTCGAGAACGGCCTATCGCCCGATACGTACGTAGGCCCGAGTGTGGTCGCACCTGCGCTCCGAGTAGGGACTACGGCGAGCCTCGACGACAATCGTCATTCGTGAGGGCCTAAGGCGCTTCGCCCCTAAAATGGATCCATAAACTTATGAGAAATAAGTAGAAACAGCAATCAGTATAAGTGCTTCGGCGAAGTGGTGCGACATTCACGATCGTTGTTTAAGTGAGCAGTTATGTTTTATACCAAAAGCCTTATGTGCCTCATGAAACGGACAAAGGGGCCGTCGACGTCATAATGATGTCGCATATGTCCACCACTTGGGCGTCTTTATTACGTCACCATGTTTTTCCTGTGACATCCAATAAGATGACGCCATATGATGACCTCATCACGTGCTCAAAGGTGTGCCGATCCCCGAGGCAGTGCTATACCAGTTCAGGTGCAGAAAGCTCGAAATCCTTGCGATTCTGGTGGCACTGCAAAAGAACGTTAGGTGCCGAAAGCATTCGGGGGGCGGGGGGTAAGCATCAATGCATCAAATGAGAATTAAAAGACGATCGCTCGCACTTAATTACAAATTTAGGAATGCAGCCAGGGCCGGTACCACTCTTACACCTCTAAGTACTTCATTATAGCCGCTTTACTTCTAATTTCTATAAAATTACTTATTATGCTTCAAGTACGCAATGATGTGGTCGGGGGGTCTGCCCATAGGACCGGAACCAGCCAGGCCACAGGGGGAAGTCGAGGAGAGGAGCCGGAGCTGACGACAGGAACGTTTATTTAGAGTATATACATACTGAATGTAGCGTGTTGCTACAATATTGATGGTAGCGTGTTTTTACATCATGAAGGAAGCTTCTTGTTACATGATGGAAGCTCATGGTGGAAGCTTGGCTGGAGCGTCCCGACGCTCGCGTTTTAATCCCTGGTCTTCCCAAGATTCCCCTGAAGGGGAAAACAGTTTAGTCCAGCCCAATTCAATCAAGATGACGTCTTCATCTCCGCCCCCAAAATGGGTCAAACACCGCCTTAGTCCCAACCCAGGAAAGAGGGAAGAGACGCCTAGTTCGTCCCGCGGCGGGGGAGAAAAACAACACAAGACACAATACGGCCCCGCACAGCATAGCACAAAGACCTGGCCGAGGTGTCACACGTGGAAACCAGCTGTGTAGTCAGGTGCAGGGACGGCTAGCTCCTCGGCATGGAGGCACCACCGAATCTGGGAAACGTGCCCGTAGACGGATCCCAAACTGTCGGCTAATTTGTTCGGTGCGTCTCGTAGCACGGTGAACAAAGCAAGTAGCCTTCTACTGCAAGTAGCCCCTTCCTAGGCCATAGAACCGTCAAAGCCGGTCGGGAGTGTCCGAGGAGTCTGTCGAGGTGCGCCGACCGCTTTGATGAACACCTGTTAACGCATCAGGTGCACATCGGTAAACGTTGATCCGGGAATAAAACAGGGCAGACTGCCGAAATCATTCCCCGCGTCGAAGCGGCGCCAAGCCGCGAAGGCCGATTATAACAGCCATGAAAACAAACTATGACAAATAGCACTGCACTAAGCGCAAGCTAATTATGTGCCGCACTTTTTCCTTGTGACACATTCCTACGTGCACCAAGTGAACTCTTCCAGGAAAAAAATTGCGAAGCAGCCACCAATGAGCAAATCATGCTGCACATAACATACATAACATGATTTTCATGTTAGCACCTGTCCTTTGTGATTGTCGTACTATCCGCGTCAAATGAAACCCGAACAGCGGCAAGCATTCGCAGTGGTATAGTGTGCGCCCTCCAGTTGTCACCACTGATTCGGTTCGCAGTGAACCGCTCGGCATCCGGTTCGGCAGCACTTTGCATACATGCGCGCCTGCCCCTAGTGATAACTGGACGGCGCGCACTATACCATTGCGAATGCTTGCCGCTGTTCGGGTTTCATTGGACGCGGATAGTACAGTCACGTCACGCAATACCTATATTGCTGTATATCAAGCTAGCGAAACGGCCGCGAGTGCACCATGAGCATGTCATGTAAATGACGTTGTAAATGACATGCATGCCATGATTTTCCATTATGACGACCACTTGTTATTTATGTTCATCATACAGTCACGTCACGCACTACCAAATTTGGTCTATAAAAGCTACCGAAACGGCCGTCAGCGCACAATGAGCGTGGCATGTAAATCATGTTGTACATGACATGCATGTACATTTCCTCTTTTCCTATTATTATCATCATGCCAATTTTTGGAGATAAGTTAAGGAAACGGCCACAGGAGCACCACGGCCGATGGCGTGTAAACCATACCGTTCATGACAAGATAGGCATGATCTTCATGATATGACCAGTCATTCATGTTCGTCATACAGTGTTATGCCGTACTGATTTTGGTATAAATTCCATTAACAATACTTGTCTGGAGAGCCTAAAGTCCTAGGCGGCTAGATAGATAGATAGACCGACCGACCGACAGACAGACCACAGACAGACAGACAGACCGACAGACAGACAGACAGACAGACAGACAGACAGACAGACAGACAGACAGACAGACAGATAGATAGATAGATAGATAGATAGATAGATAGATAGATAGGTAGATAGATAGATAGATAGATAGATAGATAGATAGATAGATAGATAGATACGCTCAAAGTCGCCAAAGTTCGCTTAAGAAATGCTTCGCATCGAATAATGAAACGTATTGATAATTGCGTTTCGTTTCCTGAAAAGCGAAGTAACCAAGTGGTTAAATCTTGCTGGTCACTCTGGGTTCAATGGAAGCATTCCCCAAGATCTCGGCCTTTCGCAACCTTCGCGGCCTCAAAGGGCATACTGGCCAGAGGGTGAACCGCGAAGACGTTGGTTTAGTACTTGAAACAAGTCCTTGAAGAGTTCCCGGATCTGGAAGAATTGGGCCTGGCTCGTTGCGATGGTGTGGTGCTCTCCCTACAATCGCGAACTTTGTGCCCCAAGATCGAGGTTCTGCAGCTTGAAGACTGCGCAGTGTCGCCAATTGACCTCACACTGAATGCCCATGCATTCCCTCATCTGCAATACGTCGAGATTAGCGGGAAGATGCCACTGAAGACTTTCTGCTCATTTCTTTCCGTCACCCGCGAAACGCTTCGCACAGCGCGCTTCACGAACTGCGGCACGTGCTTGGAATTCCTCCATTACTGCGTCCAATACGGCCAACACCTGCCATTTTTCGCGCGTCGAACACCTGGCCCTGTGGACGAGTCACTCACCTGCAGGAGTTGCAACTGGAACCTAAAAAGCTCCACAATGTGCTCAAGGCCTTGCCCGTGCTCCGACACCTCGAGAGTGACAGCTACGATTTACGAGTCTTCTTCGTGAACTACTTCGTTCCACGTGGTCGACTGTGCTTGTCCTGGACAGGGTGTGTCTGCTGCGCGGTACACGATCCAAAGCTAGCTTGCATTAATTCAACCGTGGACGGTTTAAAGCCAGGACGGCTACAGGTCACCACGGTGCGCATTGTCTAACGTAGCAGCGTTTGGCACATCCTACTATAACGACAGTGTGTTTTGTTGTGAAGTTTACCAAAAGCCTTTTTTCATTTGTCCATAAACGCCCTGGACATGTTTGTGATTTTAAAGGTCTATGTTATATCTGCAGGACCTTTCCACTGCTCTGCCAGGAACTAAGTGTGATTGTCGCGGAAAGCAATAATATGCCTACAGGGGACACCATGTAAACCTCGCTTGATAAGTTTGCAGCCCATCATTTGCACAATTTTTACAATATTTCAGTATTATCTACAGTAATTGACAAGTACAAGCCGGGGCGAGACATGCGGTGCAAGCGCTTGTTCCATATGTCTCGCTTTGGTTCGCTATTGCCGTCGAGAGGGATGAACTATGCATTACAACAGGCCCAGAATGTTAAGCATTTGAATTTCACCAATATTCCGCTATCGAAGACAAAAGTGCCCTGGACATGCAGGAAAGTTGTGTAGTCCCGTACTGCGAGAGTAGACCATGTAATTAAATGTTTCAGCCAGCTGTTTTTTCTACGACATTATGGACGCAAACGACAAGAGTCATAATTGTGAAGACATAAACGAGCATCTGCGGTGTATTATGTGTCGTCGAGGCGTGTGTCTGCGCGTGAGTATTGGGCTCCTTTTTAAATGCGAATGCATTTCATAGTCGGGCTATGTCAGGCATCCGGCGTTTTGCGGCGTTGGCGTCGTCCGCGGAGGAGGAGGAGGAGGATAGGTTGAGGAGGTGAGCGCCGGCAGGTGTTAGATGTGAAGCATCTTATGGCGAAGCTTAATCCGGTGGTGCAGAAGAGTGGCAAGTTGGGCCAGTTGGTAATGATCCATTATGTAACTGCGCAAAAACGGACGGATAACACAAAAGAAGAGAAGGCATAAACAGGCGCAGACTATCAACTGGTGGTGTGCGGCGTGACCACCCTTACTGCGCATGCGCAAACCCTTTAAAAAAATAAAAATAAAAAACCTCCTCTCTCCCTCTCTCTCCTCTAGGCATCCCTCCCCGCGGCAACCACACCCTCAGTGCGCATGCGCCTCCCCTCCTCTCCCTTGCTACGCTCCCCCCCTCTCTCCATCCCTGCCCGCGGCGTCCACACTCCCACTACGCATGCGCGTCCCACCTCTCTCCCCTCTCCTACGCTCCCCCTCTCTTCTCTAGGCATCTCTGCCCGCAGCGTCCACACTCCCCACTGCGCATGCGCGCCGTGGGAAAAAAAAGGAAAAAAAGGAAAAAAGAACAAAAAATAAAAAAGAAATGAACGAAAAAAAAACTGGAAAAAAGCAAAAAAAAAAAAAACAGGCGCTGCGCCGTGCTGCCGACCGGGCTGCAGAAATTAGGCGCCTTTTCCTTCTTCGAACCACAACCACCATATATAAATGGAGTGAAGCGCGCGCGAAATACATTCGCATTTCCTCACGATTCCCTTCGGGGAGGTGGGGGGCATTTTTCCACTGACTGGCCGGTGCTGCAGGGCATTTTGAGTAAGTGCTGTGAGGAACACTCGAGTATTTGGGGAGCATTTCTGTCACAGAACTTTAATCGTCGACTGGCATGCTCGCGTCTACTGTCTTGAAAGCCCGGCTCTCGCCACTTTCCTAGCAAGAGTGCTACGTCACGACGATAGCGCGGACGCCTTTGGTGACCGGGAAGTACCGGTACCGCGGCGATAATGCAATGGCAGGACACGAGGTAGTTGATGATTATAGTTGTCTGGCGAAAATGCACGATTACACTTGGAGTGTGACGAAGGGAAAATGAATTAACGGATTCCTTACAAACAAATCTTGAAGGCAACGGAAAGCTGCGATTGTATCTTCTGTGCGTTCTCGTTCTTTTATTGCACCTCTTTACACCATAAATAACTGGAATAAGTTCGGTTGTAATAAAGATGTGATGTAAATGCAACGTTATTTATTTGTTTGCCTACTTAGGTGCATACTTTTTGTATAATACTCGTTAGGGAATTAACCGCTCAAACGGCGCTGTAAGAATGGCGTGGAAAGTTCATTTCTATGTCAGTTCTGTAGAGGTGATAGTCTGTTGGCCGAGCGGCGTAGCTGTTTAGATCATTGCAGCTTCGAGTTATGTTGGGGGGAATAGGAAAGTTGGCCGCATGGGCACGTGATAAAGGCCCGACTGGAAGTTGCTGTGCGAGAGTAAGTCGTGAGCTGTTCGAGTTCCCCTCTATCCCGCTGTGAGGAAAGGACACCGAACGCATGTGTGTTAGGCGTGATGGTGTGATTGGTGTGATATGGGACGTGGCGTGATATGGGATTGGCGTGATATCGGACTTGGAAGTGTCAACAGAGTGACAAACCGAAACTGAAGAAGACGAACGGAGGGCAGGCGGCACGGAGGCGGCAAGAAAAACAAGAAAAGAAGAGGAGGAAAAAGGAAGGGACGAGCTGCCGTGGAACGTGCGGGTCGCTCGCGGGTGGAAGCGGCGAGGACAGCGGAAGACGAGCTGCTGCCCCGGCGTTCCAGAGACGGGCGTTGGACAGGACGTGCCTGTCAAAGTTCCAGTCCCGGTGGACCTGTCCAAGGTCCTGTTCCGGTGTCCCCTCCAAGGTCCGAGGACGAGGCCTGGTGAGCGGCTCCTGCCAGGGTGCAGTAGCCGAGGCTGGGCTCGTGGACGAGGCCTACCGGGTGCGGTCCTCGTGGGTCGTGGCCTGACCCTGGTCCTCGGGAGTAGCGGTCTCATCCTGCTGGGTTGGCCGCGGCGTCCGTCTCAACGGCGCTGCACAGGGTAGCGCATCCGTGTGCAGTCAACCGTGCCTGCCGTGCCGCCTCTGCCCTCACGCACGTCGACGAGCACATGCTGGAACCGAACTGTGAGACGTCGGTTTTCTATCAGGAACGTTTCGCGATAGGCAGTGTCGCGTGTTATTAGTTAGGACTGCCCCGCTCGTGTACTGATCGAGGATCGCTGTGTATATAGTTTTTTTTTCCCTATCGCTTTCTTTTTTCCCTTTAGCGTGCAACATAAAGTGTTTTCTATCGTCTACGCAATGCGTATGAATCCTTTCTCGTCCGACCACCACAGACATAGTGACGAACGTCCTTAAACATTACAATTTCTGGCGTCCGCGAGACAGGACTAAGCTCTCGCATTACATCTGAGAGCCTCACGTTGTTTGTGTGTGGCAGACGAGAATGGACGAGAAGAGAAAGCTAGTTGAGCTAGGGAAGGAAATGGGGCTGAGTGGAGAGGCATTGTTGGCATGGGTGAGCGCTCAGGAAAAAGAAATGAGGGATCAGAGAGCGAAAGATCGAGAGGAGGCACGCCTAGCAGCACAGGCGGATCATGAGCGTGAGATAGCTCGCATGGAGGCTGAAAGGCTCCTCCTCGAGGAGCGACGTCGTGTCGCAGAGGCGCAGCGTCCGAACACGAATTCTGCGGGCGATAGTATGGGTGGTGGTCAGAGTTTCCGCAGCCCACACAAAATGATTCCGCCCTATAATGAGGGTAGGGATGAACTGGATGCGTACATCCAGAGATTCGAGAGGGTTGCCACGAGCCAAGGCTGGCCAACCGACAAGTGGGCCCTGTCGCTGAGCTTGTGCCTAACGGGGGAAGCCTTGACCGTGGTAGGACGGATGTCTGCAGAAGACTCTACGGACTACGCAAAGCTGAAGCAGACGCTCCTCCAGCGGTTCCGGTACACCGAAGAGGGATACCGCACGAAGTTTAGGGATGCCCGGCCCGAGAATGCTGAAACAGGTCGACAGTTCGCGGGGCGTCTCTGTGGATACTTCGACCACTGGCAAGAGCTGGCGAAGACTCCCAAAACTTATGAGGCACTGCGAGACAAGATGGTGTCCGAGCAATTCCTGAGGCGGTGCGACGAGAGGTTGGCGGTCTTCCTGAAGGAGCGAGGATGCAATAACCTGGACACGTTGGCGACGACGGCAGATCAATATTTGGAAGCCCAGGGAATCGTGAATCTCGCTAGAGGAAAGGAAGAAAAGGGGGAAACCGATGGCTGCCGCTAAAGTTGACACCGCAAGCGAAAACAAAGGAAAACCGCTTTGTTTTCTGTGCAACAAGCCGGGTCATCGAGCTTCCGATTGCTGGACGAAGTCTCGAGCGCCAAAGTCGACGTCGTGCTGGATCTGTAAGAAGACAGGGCACAAACCCGATAGTTGTCCATCGAACTCGGGAAAACGTAGAGAAGCTTCATGTTCCGTCTTGGGATACCAGGAAGCGCAGCATGAAAAATCAGTGGAAGGTGGGCCTGACAAGACAGATCACAACCACAGTCATGAAACGTGCGATGGGGCCCAAAGCAACGCAACTTGCGACAACGGATCGAAACCGATGCCAACAGTACAGGGCTATCTGGAAGGAAAGCTGGTCACTGTATTACGGGATACCGGTTGCAACACGGTAGTGGTGAAACGGTCACTCGTTCCTGACCGCAATTTGACTGGTAGCACCCGTACCATTCGTTTATTGGACCGGTCTGCCAAAGACTTGCCAGAAGCCAAGGTGTACATCGAGTCGCCGCTTTTCAAGGGTCAGGTGCTTGCTGTGTGTATGGAGAACCCGTTGTATGAAGTTGTGCTTGGCAACATTGCAGGTGTACTATCAGATCCACACCAAGCCGCGAAGCCAGCACGACGACCAAAAGTCTCACGGATTCACCATGATCCAGTTGGCCCGGAGCAAGAACCCAAAGGCGCAACCTCATCAGATAGAGGACGGCAAGATGTGTCGGCGGCTGCAGGAAAAGAAAGAAAACAGCCCAGAGAACTGATTGTTCCTCGGATCCAGCCCCCTGGATATCAGCCGGGAAGAGCTAGAGAATTTACAGCACACAGACCCTACGCTGGAAACCTGCTTCGCGGCCCTGGGGAAGAAAATTTATCCAAGAAGTCAGCGGTCACTGAGTTCGTGCTGATACGCGACATTCTTTTCCGACGCCACCACACGGCAGAACGGCGAGACTTAGAGCAACTTGTAGTTCCCAAGGATCTTCGGAGCACCGTGATGAAGATGGCTCATGAAGGCCTTCTGTCTGGTCACCAGGGGCAACGAAGAACAAAGGACCGTGTCCTTTCGGAGTTTTACTGGCCAGGTGTACAGGCTGATGTCATACGGTTCGTGAAGTCGTGCGACATATGTCAGAGGACCGTGCCGAAACACCTCGTCGGACGAGTCCCATTGGGAAACATGCCCATCATAGACACACCCTTTCAGCGGGTCGCCATCGATATTATTGGCCCTCTGTCACCAACGTCATCCAAGGGCAACAAGTATGTCTTAACGATGGTAGATTTCGCTACGCGTTACCCGGATGCCGTAGCACTACCGAGCATCGAAACGGAGCGCATAGCAGAAGCTCTTGTAGAGATGTTCTCTCGTGTTGGAGTGCCACGGGAGATAGTGAGCGACCGTGGAAAGTCGTTCACCTCGAGTCTCATGCAGGAACTCGGTCGTCTACTTTCATTTCGCCAGCTACCCACAACACCTTATCACCCTATGGCGAACGGACTTGTCGAGAGATTTAATGGCACTCTCAAACAAATGGTTCGTCGCATGTGTCGGGAACGGCCTCAGCAATGGGACAGATACTTGGCTCCCCTACTCTTCGCCTACCGTGAGGTTCCTCAAACAAGCCTTGGATTCGCGCCATTCGATCTCCTATACGGTAGATTTGTACGCGGGCCAATGTCGATTCTTAAGGAACTGTGGACAGGGGGCCAACATCGATCCCGATACGAAAACAACATACCAGTATGTTGTAGATCTCCAGGAGCGACTGCAAGACACCTGCAAGGTCGCACATGAAGAACTCCTCAAGGCAAAAATGACACAGAAGAAGTATTACGATAGGAGAGCAAGAGTTCGACAGCTGTCGCCCGGAGACAAGGTATTGCTGTTGCTACCATCAGACAAAAATAAGTTGATTTTGACATGGAAGGGACCCTTCACGGTGCTTGAAAAACGCAGCGATTACGACTACGAGATAGATCTCGGAGCTCGGAGAAGCCTATTTCACATCAACCTTCTCAAGAAATACGAGGAAAGAGAGCCCGAGAATGAAGCACAACACGCTGCCGTTACTGTGCAGTCAGATAGTGCTGACGAACGAGAAATTCCCTTCGTTGCGCTGCACAAACGGGAAACATACATAAATGTCCTAGTAGCGACTAACTTGAACAAGTCGCAGACAGACGAAATTAATGAACTTCTAAAAGAGTTCCATGACGTGTTTTCCGACGTACCAGGCAAGACAGACCTTGTCGAGTGCAAGTTACGCCTTACCACTGAAACACCCGTGAAGGTACGCCCATACCCTATACCATTCGCCATCCAAGAAGCCGTAGACAAAGAAGTGCAGGACATGCTAACACAAGGCATCATTGAGCCCTCGGAGTCGCCATATCAAGCTCCAATCGTCGTGGTCAAGAAGAAAGATGGGAACATCCGCCTTTGTATTGACTTCAGACAGCTGAATCGAATCGTTGTTACGGACAACGAACCGATACCCCGAGTGGACATGATGTTTGCCAAACTCGGTCAGAGCCGCTACTTTTCGAAGTTTGACTTTACGAAAGGTTACTGGCAGGTGCCGATGCACGAAGCATCGAAGGCCCTCACGGCATTCCAATCTTCTTCTGGCCTTTACCAATTCAGATTCATGCCGTTCGGCATCAAAACAGCACCTGCTGTATTCACCCGACTAATGAGACGAGTGGTAGACGGAATACCCAACATCTATCACTATTTTGACGATGTGCTAATAGCCACTCGAACTTGGGAAGAGCACATCACAACTCTGACCAAGTTTCTACAACGTGTCAGGGCAGCTCATTTGACAATAAAGCCCTCGAAAAGTGAGGTGGCCTTTGCTGAAGTAAAATTCTTGGGACACATAGTCGGGAACAATCTTCTCCGACCCCAGATTGAGACTTTGGAGAAGATTCAGGCGGCAAAGAGACCACAGACGAAGAAAGAAGTTCGCTCCTTTCTTGGTTTAACCGGTTATTACCGGGATTTTGTCCCCAATTACTCGGCTGTGGTAGCACCTCTAACGGAACTCACTAGAAAGCGAGGTCCCAACAAGGTCTGCTGGGAAGAATGCCACGAACAAGCGTTTGCAAAACTGCAGCGTCTACTATCATCTGGTCCGGTATTGCGGTCACCGGACTTACGGGAGCCATTCATCTTGCGCACGGATGCATCTTCATCCAGTCTTGGAGCCGTTTTAATGCAGCGTCACGACGGCATGTTGCATCCAGTAGCCTACGCAAGCCGTAAACTCCTTGACCGAGAGGCACGGTACTCAACTATTGAAAGAGAAGCCCTGGCTCTTGTGTGGGCTATTCAAAAGTTTCACGTGTACCTCTTCGGAAACCGGTTCGTGCTGCAAACTGACCACCAGCCGCTCGCTTACATAAACTCCGCAAAACAAATCAACAGCCGAGTGCTCCGCTGGAGTCTCTTGCTTACGGAGTACGACTTTGTGGTCGAATACATTAAGGGCGCTGACAACATAGGTGCCGACTACCTCAGCCGCATTTGACTCCTTCGCCGTTAGCTTTCAGTGGTGGTACAATTTTTTTCTTTATATTAAGCCACCTTCTAACTAACGGACTGAACTGTAAATATCTTTTTTCTTATATTTGTTGTTTTTGTGTAGCCCACCTCGTCGTCTTGTGAAAAGTTGTTTTTCCCCTAAACAACTTTCTTGAGCAGGGGGATATTGTGAGGAAAGGACACCGAACGCATGTGTGTTAGGCGTGATGGTGTGATTGGTGTGATATGGGACGTGGCGTGATATGGGATTGGCGTGATATCGGACTTGGAAGTGTCAACAGAGTGACAAACCGAAACTGAAGAAGACGAACGGAGGGCAGGCGGCACGGAGGCGGCAAGAAAAACAAGAAAAGAAGAGGAGGAAAAAGGAAGGGACGAGCTGCCGTGGAACGTGCGGGTCGCTCGCGGGTGGAAGCGGCGAGGACAGCGGAAGACGAGCTGCTGCCCCGGCGTTCCAGAGACGGGCGTTGGACAGGACGTGCCTGTCAAAGTTCCAGTCCCGGTGGACCTGTCCAAGGTCCTGTTCCGGTGTCCCCTCCAAGGTCCGAGGACGAGGCCTGGTGAGCGGCTCCTGCCAGGGTGCAGTAGCCGAGGCTGGGCTCGTGGACGAGGCCTACCGGGTGCGGTCCTCGTGGGTCGTGGCCTGACCCTGGTCCTCGGGAGTAGCGGTCTCATCCTGCTGGGTTGGCCGCGGCGTCCGTCTCAACGGCGCTGCACAGGGTAGCGCATCCGTGTGCAGTCAACCGTGCCTGCCGTGCCGCCTCTGCCCTCACGCACGTCGACGAGCACATGCTGGAACCGAACTGTGAGACGTCGGTTTTCTATCAGGAACGTTTCGCGATAGGCAGTGTCGCGTGTTATTAGTTAGGACTGCCCCGCTCGTGTACTGATCGAGGATCGCTGTGTATATAGTTTTTTTTTCCCTATCGCTTTCTTTTTTCCCTTTAGCGTGCAACATAAAGTGTTTTCTATCGTCTACGCAATGCGTATGAATCCTTTCTCGTCCGACCACCACAGACATAGTGACGAACGTCCTTAAACATTACACCCGCGTTATAAATATAATTTTCAAGACTGGGTCATTCCCATTAAAATTAAAAAAAAGCCAAAATCATACCAGTGTTCAAGAAAGGCGACAGAACTTGTATATCTAATTATCGCCCTATAGCTATCCTATCAGCTTTTAGTAAAATAATAGAGAAGTGTATCGAAAAACGCATCACTAATTACTTATCTAAATTTTCCATTTTAACTTCTCATCAGTTTGGTTTCCGACCAGTTTTTTCGACCAATCTTGCATTGCTAACTTTTACAGATAAGATTAAAAAAGCTATTGATTCTTGTGCATTGGCTGGAGCATTGTTCATTGACCTAACCAAAGCTTTTGACTCCCCTTAACCACAGCATCCTGGAAACCAAACTCATGTCTATTGGTATTGTTGGACCTGCTGTAACACTCATTAAAAGTTACCTTTATAATAGACAACAGGCTGTTTATGTTCGCTCTACATTATCAAATTTTCTTACAACTAATCAAGGTGTCCCTCAAGGGTCCATTCTTGGCCCGCTTTTATTTTTGATTCACATGAATGACCTTCCCCATTCAGTTACTAACTCTGAACCTTTTCTTTATGCCGACGACACTACCATACTAGCCACTGAAAATCCATTCACTCTTTGACGCTAAAGTTACAACATGATTTAAATAGCATTCTAAACTGGTGTAGTATTAACGCCCTCAGTATTAACCCTACGAAAACTAAGTTCATGATATTCCACTCAACTAACAAAGTTCTTCCTTCCCAAGTTACTATTAAACTAAATAACATACTCATTACTCCTGACACTGAATGCTCTTTCTTAGGAGTCATTCTCGACTTTAACCTAAAATACACTTAACCATGTCATGCACTTACGAAAAAAACTAGCGTTTGGTATTCGAATTTTAATCAGAGCACGTAACTATTTTAACACTTCAACTCTAATCAGGTTATATTACGCTTTTATTCATAGTCATATTAATTATTGCATCACTACATGGGGGAAACACATACCTAACCCACTTATCTCCGATTCAGCACACTCAAAACCAAGCCATTAGATTAATAACTTTCAGTTCATATCGCACTAGTGCGTCATCATTGCTTTACAACTTTGAGATACTTCCTACTGCTAGTTTATTTAAATATCACCTTATCATCATGCTATTCGAGTCACTGAACCATCTTGTACCATCAAGTGTGTTTCGTCCTGATGCTCTGTGTAACTTTAACCGAACTAGATTTGCTTCAAATGGAAATTTTTTACTACCTGCCATCCGTACTAATTTTGGTCGTCACACTGCCTACTTCACAGCATTGTCATTATGGAATTCATTGCCATCTCACATCAAACAATGTTCTACGATTGGTTTATTCAAAAAACAATTGTATTCGTATTTGGTTAACTACTAGATATATATCTTTCTTCCAGTAATAATGTTTATGCCACTTTTTTCTTTACCTGTACCTGAGTTATTGTTTGTTTTTTCAATTCAATCGTTTTCCTGTTTTCTCACTGATACTGCTAATTAAGTAATTTGTTATACAATTTTAAACAGGAGGTCCCCCTGCAGCCTAGTGCTTTCGGACCTCCTCCTGTATATTTACCCTGTGTGATGTTCCTATTTCGGTACTAATAACTGAAATAAACTGAACTGAGTGTGATGACTCTCGGCTGGGAGGGTTTAAAAGGATTGCAGTAAGACTGATAACTGGGCAAGTTGGTATGTATCCATATTTAAACTTTTTTAGCGCGCACAAAAGACAAGGACAAGGAATATAGACACACGAGCGCTAACTCTTTTGTTGAGAGTTAGCGCTCGTGTGTCTATATTCGTTGTCCTTGTCTTTTGTGCGCGCTAAAAAGTTTAAATATGGGTTTAAAAGGAGTGTATGATGAAAGTGGGGAAGTTCAGTGCTATCGCGACTTATTTGTGTTTGTGTGTCTTTTTTCACCATTATGAATTGATAAGAAGCATAGACGTGCCATCTGACGGCTAGGAGTTAAGGTTGAAAGACATTCCTTTTCGAAAGCAGATGGGCTGGCATTTAAGGCTCGCATTTCCTGAAAGGTGTACTGATACAGTTAATTTAGGAGCCCTTAGGCCTCTTTCACTGTTTTCCTTACTGGAAGACAAAACAGCCTCCTACGGAGATGCAACCTTTCATGCACAAAAGTGAACCCAAGCGCACAGTTGAAGCAATGGGAATTCAGGTTACTACGTGCATCTTTTGTAGAATGCATAATCAAGTTGAGCACTTCCAGTTGAGGACTCTATAATGTCGCGTGGTCGCGAAGTTCAACGGACCCAATCGCACGTACTGGGATATGTGATGTCCATTTTAATCAGGTGCGCGTTTGATCTGAAATGTGAGCGTCGAGTGATGACATAGCCTGTAACACTGATGCATCAGTTGGTGTTAAGGTTCGTTAAGCACTGGTCGCACCACCATTTGCGATCAACTGAAGGCGACCCATGTTCTCACCTGCGTGAGACATACCCGTCACCCCAAAGAATTCACGTCCTCTCGCACACAGCTCGCATTGGCACTGCCCTGTTAAATAAGCTGACGTATTGTTCGTGCGCATGTGATTGGTTCAGTGGTTTGTGTCTGCAGTCACGCGACTGAAAAGTTGAACAGCGAGCGACTGAATCAATGTTGCTTTGCGCCCAAATCGGCCATCTGTGACCGTTTGCGACTAATTCATGTCGCGCGACCGGCACTAGTCGCAGGTGTGTAGGAGCCCTTACGTGGCTACGGTATTATCAGAAGCCCATCGTTATTGTGGCGTGAGCTTCTCTGGCCGAGGTTGAGCAGTTTCGCGTGACTTACGGGGGAGCAGTGCTGCGCATTTGCGAGAAGCAGCGAATGCGCGCGCCTCGCCGGTCCGCGCATTCCAGAGGAGTGACGTCATACCCGCGGCAGACGCAATCCGATCGTACCCCGTGGTTCGCGCACCTCGAGCCACGCTGCTTCTTTGGTAGCGTCTGCTGTTGTGCTACATACATATTGCTGGTCGTTTGCCAGTATGGTATAGCCATGGAGACGGAAAGCAAAATTTCTGCTCAGCGGCGCAGAAGAGCGGAGAAGCCTAACTCATTGGATGCTGAAGCAGTTGCCTGGCAATTAGCCGTTGAGCATAGAAGAACGAACAGAAGAAGGCTGAACGTGTTGCGGAGACACCGGAGCAAAGGGAAGAACGTCTAGCAAAGCGGCGTTGCAAGGAGGCTGAGCGACGTGCCCGACCATCTCCGCAGATGGTTGGGCACGTCACCCCGACACCACTAGACTTCTAATCATTACAATACCAGCGACTTGACACAACACCCGCTATATGTCGCAACGGGTCCACGGCTATGTTTTTAAACGGCATCGCCCTAATGTGTGGCCGGGGTTCGGCCCGTTGCATGCACGGACATTGGACGCGGAAGCGGTCCGCACTTTGGCTTTCCTTGCGGGAAGGTTTAGGTCTACACCAAGAAGCGAAGCTGTGCTAGCGATTGGGAAGGCGATACGAACACGGTCCGATTACGCTATCGTGTTCAACTCTTGAAAGCGAAGCTCAAGCTTCCTCCAAGTTTTTATTATTAAGAACCTCTCCAACGTATGGAAGACATCGCCTGAGGTAAGACATATTCAATGACTTAGCGTGAAAAGCTTTCAATATTCCCATCACTCATTATTACCGCACACGTTTTTTTTCTCTTCTGCTGGAGTGCAGGGTGTTTTCGACATTTCAGCGCTCTCGGACTCGGGTAATGTGTTTCATAGGATGGAAGAAAGGGTGGAGCTCGGTCAGACTCACCAAAGAAATGCATTTGTCGCTTTAGCCTCACCATACTGAGACTCGCCTATTTTTCCTCTGCCGGTCTGGCTCGGTCTCAGATTCACTAAATTTTTTTAGATGTGAAGCATCTTATGGCGAAGCTATTAATCCGGTGGTGGTGTGCCGGCGTGACCACCCTTACTGCGCATGCGCAAACCCTTTCAAAAAAAATAAAAATAAAAAACCTCCTCTCCCCCCTCTCTCTCTCCTCTAGGCATCCCTCCCCGTGGCAACCACACCCTCACTGCGCATGCGCCTCCCCTCCTCTCTCCCCTCTTGCGCTCCCCCCCTCTCTCCTCTAGGCATCCCTGCCAGCGGCGTCCACTCCCACTGCGCATGCGCGTCCCTCCTCTCTCTCCTCTCCTGCTTCACAGGCCCGCTGCTTCACATCTACACATGGTTCCCTTTAGCGGGAGATGGTGTAATTTTTTTCTCAATCGGACTCACAAGGACACTAAATCACCAAAATATCATTTAGCTAGTAGTAGTAGTAGTAATAGGCTTTTATTGCAGCCATAAACTAAAGGCCGAGCATTTCGACCGCCTGCGCGACCAGTCGACGCTGTTCTTCTTCTCCTTCGGCGCCGATCCAGTCGAGCCAGGTGGTGATGAAAAGGGAGGGGGGAGGGTAAAAGCTGGATTGCTGAGCAGTTGGGCAGCAGAAAAAGGCAGTGTGACAGGTCGGCATACGTGGAGGGGCAATTGGGACAGCAGGGGTCAGATCTGTATTTATAGAGAAAAAGGCGAGAGGGCGTGATCAGGCAATTCAATTGTATGTGCCGAAGAATTCTAGCCTCTAGCACAGTGAGTGATGGATGAGGGGGAGGGTAGAGTCGCTTGTCGAGTCTGAGCTGGAGGTATACCTCCTTGATAGTATGGCGCAGTGAGATCGTTCCGTCGTTCCTCACGGAGCCCCCACCGTCCTCCGAAGGTGTGGGCCAGGGAATGAACGGTGCCCGGTGCAATATATCGCGGGCGAGCTGATGAGCCAGCTCATTGCCGTCAATCCCTGAATGCCCAGGAACCCAGCGGAGGAAAACAGTGGAAGGTTGGAGTGCAGAGACCGCTAGCTCGACCTCCTGTTCTAGGGAAGGGGGTAACGTGCGGTTCTGTATGTGACGAATGGCGGCGTAAGAGTCGGAGAAAATCGTGTACTCGGGTACAGAAGGTAGAGACGAAAATGACTGTAATGCATGAACAATGGAAAGGACCTCGAGCGACAGTACATTTGGCGGGTGCAAGTATGGCCCGCTGGTGTGGGTTTCAGGTGCCGAAAGGTGTGGATGATATATAGCGTAGCCGCAGGAGCCACGAGGCGCAATGAATGAGGCATCCGTGTAGGCGACTCCCTGTGTAGAAAAAGGAGGGGAATGATGCTGCGCTGCTGCGTGACGACGGCCGGCGTGCAGAACGGGGGGACATGTTGGACGGGAGGGGGGGGAATACGAAGGTTGGAAGCAGGGGTGCACGCGGGAGAAGGCGACGTGGTAACTGGAATGTGAGGTATACCCGCTTGCGCCAATAGCCATTGACCCTGACGGGTAAGAGAAAGACGGGCAATCTGAGAGTCGTGGTGGAGAGAAATAAGAGAACGTAGTGGATGGAAGAGGCCTGTGGCAAAGAGCTTAGTGGTAGAGGTAGTGATAGGGAGGTTTAGCGCTGCCTTGTATAGGCCTAGAAGAGCTGTTTCGAGGGTCTTAAGTTGTGTTTGGGTGAATTGAACGTAAGGCACAAAGTACAGGAACTTGTTGAGGGCGAGCGCATGGGCAACTCGGCACGCATGAGCTTCATGGAGACCCGACTGCCGAGTGACAACGCGTCGCAGGAGATGAGTTACCGAGTGGCAGGTACTGACAGCGTGATGGAGGGCCTGCGCGTTCTTGGTCGCATGCAAAGGGAAGCTAAGAACTTTGCATTGCTGAACGGTAGGAATGGGAGAGCCAGCAAGATGTAAGGAGATGAGGGCGTTGTGTGAGCGCTGGTAAGCAGAGCGATTGAGCAAAAGCAGCTCGGATTTCTCCGGAGCAGGAGACAGGCCAGCAGTAGTAAGAAAGGAAGCAATGAGGTCTAGGCCACGTTGTAAAGTGTCTTGCACTTCGCCGGGAGATCCAGACGTACACCAGAGAGTGATGTCGTCGGCATAAAAAATATGGTGGAGGTGAGGAACTTGGGATAGTTGGGAGGCAAGAGGGGCCATAGCCATATTAAAAAGAGTAGGAGATAGCACGGCGCCTTGAGGAGTGCCGCGAGTGAGAAAGTGTGGTTTGGACAGATGAGTATCGACCCTGAAGCGAGCTACTCGATTACAAAGGAACGATCGTATATAAGAATACATGTGGGAACCACATGATAGGGAGGAGAGCTGAGCCAGAATGTGGTCATGACACGCACCATCGAATGTCTTACGGACATCAACGGTTACAAGAGCATGGATCTGGCTGCTAGAAGGTGACAGAAAAGTGTGCTGAAGAACGAGGAACATGTCCTGTGCACAGACTCGCCGTCTAAAGCCGATAAGAGAAGGAGGGAGGAACTCTTTCGCCTCAATAAAATCATACAGGCGAGTTAAGGCCATTCGCTCAAGGGTCTTGCCAACGCATGATGTTAAAGAGATAGGGCGAAGGTTAGAGAGAGAGGCAGGCTTGCCTGGCTTCGGAATCATGCAAATGAGAGAGGATGTCCAAGAGCTCGGCAGAGAGCCGCTGTGCCATGCTTCGTTGAATGTATGTAAGAGGAATTCCTTAGCGTTGTCGGGAAGATTGCGGAGGGTAGTATATGTTATCTCATCCTCGCCGGGAGCTGAGCGGGTAGAATGACTGGCCAAGGCAGCTTGAAGCTCCCCTGAGAGTGAATGGGCGGTCCAGGTCTGGGTTAGCATCCCCACAGTAAGCAGGGTAGGAAGGTGTGAGGGGGGGGCGGGAGATACATAGATGCTAAATTGTCAAAGACGTCAGACGGAGTCCCGTGAGTGAACGCTTTTGCTAGGGTGGGAGCAAGGGCAGCTTTAGTACCCAAGAGGGATCTAAAGAGAGACCATGTGGATCGCGAGTGCAATGCGGAGTCAAGGCTGTCACACAGCGCGTTCCAACGTGAGTGCTCAAGTGATGCGCCATAAGTAATTATTTCAGCCCGCAGAGCATCAATGCGGGATGAAAGTTGGACGTTATGCGGCTGGGAGCGGAAGGAGCGTTTCAAACGTTTATGACGACGCCATAAACGGAGAAAGTGAGGATCAGGGTCAGGAATGGGTAGTCGAAAGCGAACGTGACGGCTGCAGGATTTCAGTGCTGTCGAGATCCGCGACGTCCAGTCGTCATAAGTTTCAAAGGAGGCAGAAAGGAGATCAGCGCGGAATGCATCCCAGTCAGTGTGAACGACGCGGCGTTTCCGAGTGACGTGGGATAGAGGGGCGGTGATGTGTATGAGAAAGTGGTCACTGAGAAAGGTTTCGGCTGATACCTGCCATTGAAAAGGAAGTGAACCCCGAGAGAAAGTGAGATCGGGTGTAGTGAAGCGCTGCGAGACAGTGCCCGCTCGAGTAGGGGTGCCAGGCGTGTTAAGAAGGGTTAAGTGGCGTTCCTGGGCAAGACAGTGCAGAAGGCGGCCAGGTTTGAGTGTCTGGGGGTAGCCCCAGAGCCTGTGAGGTGCATTAAAGTCACCCCCAAGGAGGATATGGGTTGTCAATGGAAGCGAGTGGAGGAATTTGCCAAGGGCATTGAACAAAGAGGATGTGACAGGGGGGATTGTAAAAGGAAATCAGGGCGAGAGAGATACGGGAAGAGGGTTCGTAATATACCACACCAACTAAATATTTAAGGAGGGCGGAGGGGACATCAAGTGGTTCGACGAGAACGTCGTTGCGCACGTAAATGGACGCAAGTGGCGTGCCCGTCGTAGCATGGTAGGCGCGGTAGCCCGGGACGGTGCGGACCGTCCGAGTCTCCTGGAGAAGAAGAAAATGGGGCAGGAAGGGGCGGGTGAGAAGATATTGGTGGAGAGGGGTCCTATTATGGCGAAAGTTGCGGCAGTTCCATTGCAAAATCTCGAGGTCCTTTGCACGCGCCATCTAAGTTATTGTAGTAGTGGAGGCGCTCGCACGAGCGCGTTCCTTCTTTTTTGCCGGGGGAAGCGATTCTTGCAGGGAGTTGAGCATAGAACTGAATGATTCCAATCGCTTGGATTGGGTTTCGAGGGTGGTGAGAATCCGGACAATCGAAGTTTCCAGTTGAACTAAGCGAGTGTGGTGTGCGGTGGTGGTGGCTTCCACCATGTCTGCCAATTTGGCTATATGGGAGTCGGATGTCGGGGCGGTGAGCGCTGCGAGTTGCTTATTTAGCTCCGTGAGTTGGGAAGTGAGAGTGGAGGTAGTGGTTTCTAGGGCCTGCGTCAGTGCGTGTATTTTTTGCTGTAACTCATCTGAGACGCGCTGTTGCTCGCGCTGGTTGCGCTCCAGCATTGCGAGGCGCAGATCGAAGGAGCGGCTCTCGTTACCCACGGATGGTGAAGGTGTGTTAGAGGAAGAAGGGCACACCGTGGACACGCCTTTCACTTTAGCGGCGTAGGAGCCCGGGGGGGTTGTTGCAGGTGTTGAACGGATTTCATGCGCCGAAGAGGAGGGCGGGGATGGCTGGGTGGCGCGGCGCAAGGCTGTGCGACGGAGAAAGGCAGCTTTGGCACACTCCCGTTGCTTCGCAAGAAGGAAAGGACAGGTGGAGTCGAGAGAGGGATGAGTATTTACTTGGCAATGGATGCACCAGGGTTGGGCGCAAACGTGAGCAGCAGGATCGGCGGGTAGAGGTGCTGCACAGCGGCGGCACTTGGCCGGAACGCTGTGCTGAGGGCACTGGTGAGCACGGTGCCCTATAGCAAGGCACCGGGTGCAAGTAGGGGGGCTTAGGTTTGTGTGGACGGCATCGGAAAGAAACGCGTTTAAAATATACCAAGCGAGGGATGACGGTTCCAGCAAATGTTATGAGCACGGATTCAGTGGAGCCCATCATACGAGCAGCGAGTATGTCAGTCGTGAAAGATTCTAGGTCATGCAAGAGCTGAGGAGATGTGAAATGACCCCCGACGTTGTGTATGACGCCGAGGCATGATATCGGAGGATTGGGGGGCATATGGCTTGATGGTGATCGGCTTACCGTTAAGTTCCAGATTCGTTAGAGAGAGTAGGAGGTGGGCAGTGAGGGGGGGGAGTGCGTTTTCAGAAACACAAGGCTCTGAGCTGGTTTGGCCTGAAGGGTGACCTCCGCACTGGTTTTCGGCGAGAGATTTGCGGCGGCGATGATGGAAGCAAGCAAGTCGTACAGAGGCAGTTTGGGCGTTAGTGTCCCGGGTGGAAGTTGAATTCCGACGGTGATGAGCTCGGTGCGGGGACGTGCGGTCGAGGCAGGTTTCCGGTTGGCACTAACGGTGGTCCAGCTGCCTTCGGGGTGTGACGCATCGTCGTCGTTTCCTTGGGAGGCTGCGAAGTCCATTTCTGTCGGAGTGTCGTCTGCCAAAATAGTGATGGGCAAACCTGTGGGGACGAGAGGAACGCCGCTCTTCAAAACAGACTCTTCGGGAGACTCGGCATTTACAATGGCTAGCCCAGGTGCAGATCCGGTGGGAATAGCAGCAAGCGCGGCCGACTGCAACGCCGACGCAGTAATGCGGCTCTCGGATTCTGGCGCGACAGTAGAGGCATTGGTGACGACGAACGCTGGCGTTTGTGTAACGACTGGGACTGGTTCCACCATCTTGGCTGCGCTTAATGCGTTGTCTGTCGTAGGCATTGTAACGACGCACGTCAGTTGAAACGTGGCCATCAAGCTGGGTGTCGCACAGACGCTGCCAGCGTTGCTCGTCGCTGGAGTGTGCGTGCAGCTCAGGAACGCTGCCGGTTGACCGAGGGCTGTCGGCGTGGGGTTATTGACATCGCCAGGCTGGGATAGCGTAGGCACAGTTGTGTCCGCAGCAAAACAGGAGGCTGGGCTTACCGCAGGGGCAGTGCTTGTTGTTGGTGGTTTCGAGGGCTTCGTGAGACGCTGCATACCGGAGGTGCTGGCGCGGCTCGTTAGGGTTAGTGTGGCGCCGCGCCGCTTGGGACTTTTGAAGGGGCCTGGAGGGCCAGCCTGGCGTTGAATCGGGACTCTTATGGTGTCCACGTGTCGCGGCAGTCTTCTTGAAGAAATATTGGGCTTATCCAGTCTCGGGCGGGGCCCTGTACCGGGCCAGGGGCACGAGAAAAAGGAGCACGGTACGGAGCCAGCCAATCAAAGCGACGCCACCTAGCGGATCCTCCTCATTTAGCTATATTCACTCAAAATTAGAGTAGTAGCTCAAACTATAGACGTTGTGCCGGTATATTTTTCCTTCACGTAGCGATGAACATACAAGATGAGTTTTGTGATTATCTATCCATCATCCCCCCTGTCCTGCATCTGAGGTACTAAACTTCTGGAAGAACAAGCACTGTAACTATCCTAACCTCTTTATGCCTGAGAATAAGATATTGACAATTGAGCTACCAGTGCGGACAGCGAACAGAACTTCAGAGCGGTAGAAATGCGATTCAGGAACGCAGCACTTCACTGAATCCCGAGTCATTGAACAGCCTCCTAGTGTGACACGTGATCTTGTAATCTTTGTATATATTGACTGTAACATGTCGCTTCCCTATGTTTCACTTTGATAGGTTGAATGAAATGCCACATTATTGGAAAGCGATGTCTTGTCTCCGCAGCAAACCTACATAATGGCGGGACGCATCGGGCCGGGCCCGGGCTTTTGTTATTGTACGTCGGGCCGGGCCGGGCGGCCTCGCAGCCCCATAGCCTCGGGCTCGGGCGGGCCTGCAATGCTGTCGGCGGGCCCTGGCCGGGTCCGGGCTCGGAAATACGGCCCGTGCACAGTTATAATTCAAACACCCATTTTAACGGTGGTTTATGTATTCATTTGCCCCGTAAAATAGATGAAAGTGTAGTTACTGAAGAAGCCGTTGGATGACATTCAGAGGAACAGGGCAGGTTCTGCGCTGGGCGCTTGAAAAAACTTTACTTGATCGAGAATTACGAAAAAGTGATCGTATCTTCTTGTGGCTTGGAGATAGTGAGAGAGAGAATAAGGTACTTTATAAAAAATCGGAGTGGTCACTCGGCGCGTGTTCGCTTGTCTGCAACCTTGCAGGCAATGTAAGGGATGAAAATTAACAATAGGAGACTGTGGGTGCAAAAATGCGTAAATGAAAATGCAAGTCCTGTAATGTCGATTTGAGATTATGAAGGTAGGAATTCTGGACAGCTAATTAAAACTAGTTTTTAAAAAGTTCACGAGTCAATCCACTCTGTTAAGTTGAATGACAAGTGATGCTGTTTTGCAAACGTATTCATTTGGATTATATATGTTGACTGATCGGCTTTTACATGTAATTATAACTTTTCAATTTAACATCCTGCTTTAAAGCAATTCTGCCTCGATGTCTCTGGGCTACAAGTGCAGCGCATAGGTCATTTTTGTATTTCTACATTTACCTATTTATTTTTTAATTAAGTAGTTGTCTAGTTATTCCCTTTTTTACGTTCACTTTTTGGGCCAGTGGTGATTAGTTGGTTTCGCCCAATTCCTGTCGCAGTTTTCTGCTGGGAGTGAGAGGATGGCTTGCAAAATTTATGTGGCACATTCCTGCTAATTGTTTTCTTTTGAGCAGGTAATTGTTGATCAACTAACTGTCCGCGGAGTTGCGATAGGCTCATATTTATTATTGCTCACGTCAACCTGTTCGCCCCGTTCGCCAGCTGCCGTTTGAGCTCACTCTGTGTGGCCACGGTCGCTTTTACAGTTAAGCTTTTGTGGTCGAGGTTTGTCGTGTGTCGTGGAAAGGAAATTATAATCATCGTCAACAGGCACGCACTCTGTTCGTTCTTTGCTTCCTTTTCATCCTCTTCTGATTTGCGCCAAGAACACGTGCGCCGATTCGTTCTGCGTGAGATGCAATAACTCAGACGGGCGAGAGAACGAGAACACAGACAGGCGAAAGAAACTGATAGAAAGAAACGGAGAAATTCATGGCGAAAAAGCTTTTAGCAAAGCAACATTCGTACCCGCGTATCCACGATCTGAAGGCGAGCGTCATAACCACTCGGCTATCCCGGCGCGCTAGCATAGTTTAGCCTAGCTTTGTATAGCATAGTATAGCAATGGGGTGGGGAAAGGAAGTGAGTCTGAGGACGAGGGAAAGGAGGAGAGGGGCACAAGTACAGAGAGAGGGTTAAAGAAAGAGATAGAAAGAACGAAAGAGAAAGCCAGATTTAGACAGAAAGGAAGGAAACAGAGGGAGAAAAATATAGAAGTCGAGAGAACGACAACAGGGAGAAGTAAAGAGAGAAAGAAGCACGTAGAAAGAAAGAAAAAATAGAGAGAAAGAAAGAGAATAAAGAGATAAAAAAGATAGAAAGGTGGAGAAAGAAGTAGACAGAGAAAATGAGATAGAAGTTGATGCAAAAAAGGTTTTAAAAAAAGGCAAAACATAGTCACGCCTACTATAGTATAGCAAGGGGTGACAAAGAGAGGTGAGAGTGTAAAAACCTAGCAAGACAGTACCAGCATTAGGTGCCCACCACCTCATACTGCGACCCATTTTCGCGTGACTTAGTCCAAACTGGGACGATTTTTCTTTAATATGAAAGCCAAGACCGTTCATGATGAAAATTATCTTCTGTTAAGTAGCTAACTGTTCACATATTTAGGAATGGCCCAGTTATAAAGAGCTCCGCTGTAAAACCAACACTCATGCGCGCACTCAGACACACTTTTCGGTTGTAAGGAGCAAAGTCTGTTGAGGAACCAAATGAATTTCAGATATGTAAGGAAGTAGTGGAGTGTTTTGCTCTGTTTTGGTGTGCAAGACCAGGAATCCAACATCCGTGTAGAAGTCAATGGTATTTCTCGAGGTTTTGTAGGTTGTTTTGCTATTGCTCTTACTCGTTTTATATGCTTGGAAATGAAGCAACATATCCATCAGGGACTCCACGACACCGCAGTTGTCACAACGCGTACCTATTGTCGGGCTGTTGCGGCGAAGCTGACTGTTGACGCACGTGATGTTCAGCCGAAGCCGGGTGATATACTGCTTCCAGATGTCGCAGCAGCCTTCATCTGAGCTCTGGCCTTATGTTGCAGAAATATGCCCAGTTGTCTGACGGTGAACATCATCTTGTATTACACTCTGTGAGTACATAGCGCTCTGCTATACGTGATGCTTCTCTTTTATAAAAAAAATGTTGTACTTGTATAAATGTGCTGTTTGCATGTTTGCGAGCTACATCATGCGCCTTCCCATCATTGGAGGGAAACAGCGCGAAAGACGAAAGACCAGGCAGAGAAAGACACATACAGCTCTGCCTGGTCTCGTCTTTCACGTTGTTTCCCTCCAATATGTCGTACCAACACGCCCAAGCAACCACTTTACCTTCTCATTACCTATAGCAGCGCAATTCCTCGGAAGCCGTTGCTGCTCCACCACATTTCCAGAGTTAAACGCCCACGGTTGTAGTTAATCTATGCCATTGAACAATATGCAACAGCTTAATTTAGCCCTCTTCGTGCAAAGGCTATGGGATACGGCTTTCCAGTGAACGAAGCAACCTAGCCTTCTTGAAGATAATCCAAATCCCTGCACAACGGCCCAGCCACTGACCAATTATGCGTTACAAAACTTAAATATTTCTTTGACAGAGACGAAGGCAAAGGAACTGCGTGTTAGCACAGCCCAGAGTGATTCGGCACTTTTTTTTTGTTAGCTGCAAGACTTGACACGTGCTCCACGTCATGCAGTTTTGTATATTTGAAGGGCTTACAAGAGCACTGCTCCACTCTATAATGACAAAAAAAAAGTTCAGAAACAGATGTGAAAATGGAGGCTTTCAATTGAGCTTTACGAACTGAATTTAGACATTACAGCCAAATACTTTCTCGTGTCCTTAAACGTGAAAAACGGGACTATTTTCATAGAAAGAATAATTCAGAACGACACCAACAGCAGGCGTCATCGGGAGCTCATTAAAGAATATTTAATACTACAGAGTTTGGCACGGGCATTAAAAGCAATGTGCAACATTGTGGAATGAAATCTAATAATATATAATAATTGTTCGGTTTTAGCGTTCCAAAACAGCGATATGATTATGAGAGATGCCGTAGTGGAGGGATATGGAAATTTTGACCACTTAGGGCTTTAGCGTGCACCTAAACCTAAGTACACGGGCCTGAAGCATTTTCATCTCCATTGAAAATGCAGCCGCCGTGGCGGGCTATAGAATAATGTAGCTTATACATAAAATAAGTTAAGTCACCATTTTCCCGTTTGCCAGACTCGACCACTAGCCCGCCACCTGGCGTTCTACCTATCTTCCACGTAGCCCTGACTCATTTTAAATCGCAACTGTAAATGGCACATAAAGTGTCATATATAAGCACGATATCGAATCATCTCCAACGTGTACACCTAGCATACATAATTTTATCATGCAAAGCAGTGGTAAGTGATCACGCATCGGCTATACCTGATACATCATAAAAACATTTTAAGTAAACTATACCTTAATTATGTCGTTAATTATTATTAAGACCATGTGCATTAATTATCAGAAGCCAAACACAACGCCCCAATACTGTATTGCAGGCCATCGACTACATTATAATTCTGCCGCTTAGAACTATGAAGCGGTTGAATATAACCTGCCATAATATATGGTCCAAGGGGTATGATACCGTTCCATAAAATTAGCACTATGGCCCTTTTTGACGTTCTGTACAGCAGTATTACCAATGCATGTGACAAGCTGTTGTATGACCTGCATTATTTGCCGCCGGAAAGCCCCCCGCTGGAATCTTGCGCTGACCTGCTTTGCAGTGAAGGCGAGGCAAAGGCAAACTTTCTACTACCTTGTAGTTGTTCAGCTGGAAAACTTTTTTCTCCCTTAAAGCAAAAACTACTCTTTTGAAACTGTCTGTATGTCTTACCAACAAATCATAGTGTGCAACAATATAGAAGCCATATTTTTACTTGGACCGCTACATTGAGAAAATGAAGCCTCCATATGAGTCAAAATGCCATTATTTCCCACTTTGTCAAAATATTGTGGCAACGTTCTTGCTTCATACGCTCCCGAAGTATTTTCATCATTTATTATAGGAACCCATAAAACACATAATGTGAATATATTACTCGCGAAAAGATCTTTGCTTTTTATAAAATACGCTAAACATGCAGGATATTGCAATTTTTCGCCAAGGCCAAAAATAAGGTTAAGACAAAAGTGAATAAACTATCATTGTCATGAAAGATCAGCGCCTTAAGATTACGGAAAAAATTGTTTCGTAATAATTGCTCAGACCAGTAATTTTATACAAATTATTTAGAGCGACACAGTTTCACTTGGGTGCCCAAAGTTCGAAGCGCCCTCTAGGGAACACAATTTTTTTTTGCGAAAAATAACACCTCAATAACTACTTATCACATTGACGTATACCTGGATAATTTCTTTTTTCAGCAGGATCGGAGATGGTCGAAAATTGACCTTGTGCACTTGATATGGAATGACCCACACACACACACACACACATATATATATATATATATATATATATATATATATATATATATATATATATATATATATATATATATATATATATATATATATATATATATATATACAGTGTACCCTACGTCACGCTGCACGATTTAAAAAAAGAGCACCGTCGTTACACGAAGCACACTTAGTGCATATTGTTCCAGTATACTGTAGAAGCCAGAACTAATTTTTTGTTTTTGAGGGGTAGTTAATTAGTCCTAATTATGTTTCTATCTCGACAAATACTCACCTAATCATTAAAATATCAGTTAGGCTT